>JARFJB010001394.1:0-25764 GCA_036346205.1 Vesta saturnalis
CGTTTACAACGGATTCCAAAATTGCAGAGTGTCTTGCAATTATTTTTAAGCCTAAGATGAATATTGGTTTAGTAACTGCATAGTGCAATTGGTAGGCAGATTTTCTTGTTGCATAGTTTCCTTCGACAGATAGACGTTCTAGTGCTTTAACAATGTCAGTGAAGCTTTCTGAAAACTTTTTATGCTCTTATATTTTTCCGACCATCTGGTCTCACAGAGCCTTGAAAGATTTGGAACCGATTTCCTACGGGCTGGCGATTCACGAAAGAAGGTTATTGTGTCTTTAACCGTTGCAATTGTGTTTTTATTTCTGGTAGCTTGCTAGTATCATTGACCACAAGATTTAGTCTGTGGCTGGAGCAATGGAAAAATAAAGATTTAGCGTACTTTTTTAAGAATGGCCTGTACACCACCTTCTTTGCCGGCCATCGTGGAACACCCGTCAAATCCGAATCCCACACAATTATCGGCGGAAAAATTATTATCTTCTAAAAACTTTGAATTGCGCTAGCGATTGTAGATGCATCTTGACATTTTAACTCAATGTAGCCTACAAATTCCTCCCTGATTATTTTTGGCTTTCATCATAGAACCTTAATCCAATAGAAAGCGATATCTGCTGTTTCATCAGCCATTACAGCATAAGCCTTTGCCCGTTTACAGTCTTCGATTATTTTTCTTTGATAACTTCGCCGCATAATTGTATGATCTCATTTTGAATTGTTGGTGAGGTATAGACTGCGTTTTTGACATTTATCCAAGTGGCTCTTTAGCTTCTCATCACCAGAGTCAATCCTCAAATTTAAAAGGTCAACCAAAACTCCCTCATTTCCTTGTTTTCCTCTAAGTGGCAAATCATGAATTCCACAAAATATTATGCATGAAATAATTGCTGACAATGTTTGTTTATTTTCTTCAATCCTTAAACTTCATGTAAGGCCTTACCATAAATGACCCCAAAACTCCTTTAACTGTAGCAATTCTTGGCGGAAATAAAACACAATACAAACATAGAGCACCTTTCAAACGACTTGAGTACACCAGCCATGGAGTATATTGATCTAACCAGTGACGGTTAAATTTTCTTTTCAAGTGAATGGCATCAGAAGCAAAATCGTAATTGGATGATGGAACCCAAGGGTTTGTCAACAATTCCTTCTTTTTTCAGAAGGCAAGTTATTGGCACAACTAACATAACGACCAATGTCATTTTCATGGTAGCGATCGCGTTCTTCAGTTTGTTTAGAGGTCCCAGTTCCAGAGACAGCTTCATGTAGATTTGAAGAACTACTTGAGCCTCCTTCAAAAATAGATTCCGATTTTGATGTTCCGACCATTTTATTTTCATCTTCATCACAATCATTGCTTCCACTACTACTACTGTCATCATGAACTTTTTTCCGTTTTAGAGATTTTTGACCTAAAAATAATAACCTCATATCATTCTTGTTCTTAGTCCCTAGTATAAAAATTAGTATAAAATAAAACTACCATGTAATGATAGCTTATAATGTGGATATACTATATCCGATGTTAATATTTTTTTCTCTAGATTAAAAACACAAAATGAAATAAATAGCACGTATAAAGTGCTGTTTGATCTTTAATGTGTGAAAATTTCAAGTTTTATATTTAGTCCCATTTGAGATATCAGCTGTCAAAATCGGTGCAATATTGTTATTTTTGTTATAATTAGAAGGCAAAAATTCGGCATCATAATAATGAAAAATATATAAAATTATATTAATAGTTCACAGAATCTTTTGCCAAAGCTAATAAAAATTGTTTCACAAAGATACAAGCAAAGAGTAAAGAGCAATTGGCAATTTTGTAAAGGGCTGCAATTGAATTTTTTCCAAACGTTGCGATACAAATAATTTTGAACAAAATTAACATCGGATATAACATATCTACATTATAAGCTATCATTACATGGTAGTTTTGTTTTATTTGGTGCTGGTCGAGCAACCAATTTTCAAATTTTGGACCATTTCTAATGGAATGACTAAAGCTTTAATTAAAATTTAATTTTCTACTGAAATTATTTAACTTACCTTTTGTAACCAATTTCTTATATCCACATTGTCTTTTCTGTGATTTCTGTCTGTTTATTCTGTGGTAAAACTATTGTTACGGATTTTCCCTCTTGTTTCTCAGGCAATAATTTAACACTGATAACTATTCACACCAACTTTATTTAAAACCCATAAAGTTAACAAAACAACACAAATATTCACTTTCTCAACACTTTTAACTATTCCGCTTTTAAATCTCGCGCCTCGCTTTCTATTCGCCGTATGCGACTTCGTATCCTGCACTATGTACTGTACTATACTGTCTGTCTTCGCGCCGGATAGGCAATTTTATATACCCTTTTGAGCCTAGAAATTGCCAGAACATTCGCATCGCCGGTTCCCGTATATTCCTCACTTGTATCTCCATTTTCTCGAAGAAAACCAGTGGCGTTTCGTTACACTATTAAATAGGACACTGTCGCTAGACAAGTGCACTTATACACCAACTCAGTAGTTGTTGCAAAAATATTGTCCTATGTTAGGATTTGGAGCAAGTTGTGTTTTAACCACTTGATAGTTTTGCACAAACTGCACTCGGGCGTGACATTTTCCGTACACTGTCGATCCCGAGTCTCGTTCAGGCAACTTTTGTTTTAACTTGTTTTAACTTGTTGGTGCAGTTCTTACGTACGTTATAAGAGTATTTATTTCTGATTCTGATGTAGGGTTGTGTATTGAATGTTTCAAAATATTTCACACTAAAACTACTTATTAAGTAAATTTATTTTAATTAATTAATAGGATTAAAATTGTTGTTAAATGAAAACAAAAAAGTGACAATTTTTTACCATTTTTCTCAAAATGTCCGACTGTTAAGTGGTTGAATGAAACACTCAAAATTGACGTATCCTGAGAGTAAATCGAACACTCGTTTTATCAAATTCTGGTGTGGGATAATTCTGGTGTGCACCAATGCATTAAATGCATAGATCGAAAACGCTATTAATATATATTTAGCACTATGTCAGTTTTTCAAATAGCTTTGTTTTTTGCTGATGAAATATATTTTAGTAACAAAGGACACGTGAATAATTTTATTTATTAGAGCTTATTAATTAATTTTAAAATTTTCATAAAAGCAACCAAACGACCACAACAACAAACAAAATATATAAAACAGATAACAAAAAAATATGCAGAACAGAAAAATAGTATATTTTAGATTTAATTTTTGTTTATCAAAATTTAAAAATTATTTAATTTATTTTTGCTCTTCCAGGGAGGGCAGTTGCCCCTCCTGCCCTTACTGGCTACGCCCATGACCCCAAGGGTAAAAGCAACCTCCGGTACAGGGTCAACTTTGAAGTGAAGGATAAGTAGAACCTAATACAAATTTTATGAAAATCGGTGTTGTTTAGCAAAATTAGACAGTATCACCGTATTCTACCTTCAATGACTGGAGTACCTATAATACCTAATTACGAAATAGTCAAACAAGGAAACGCGTGATTGGTTGCATTTATCGAGATTTAGCTGCTAGTAACAAAATAGCTTCTAAGCATCACATAAGGTATCCTGCTTAAATATTAGGTATTTTGAAATTACTTAAAAATAAATAGACTACATATTCAATTAAGGTAATATGTATTATAAATCCATTAGAATAGCTAACTGATAGTGATCGAATTATTAAGTAACATTAACTTCAGTGTTTTAGGTTGAAATATAAGATAAACATTATTTAAACTTGATTTAAAATACATAAGACGTACCTAATGTTACTACGATTAAATATGTTTTCGTCGATGATGAATTATTCACAATTCAGAAAATTAATTGAGATATAGTTCTGCTAAGAAAACAAAGTCCCTGAAGGTGGCGCTTTGATGTCGCCCTTGTTACAGTCACTAAATAACCCACAGTAGCGCAACGTCTTCCATTTTGGGGTTAATTTTGCGCGGTTTATTTAAAATTTAAAATTAAAGGTAATTTCAAAATTCAAATATTTGTTCTGGTAGTTTGCATTTAAACAACTGGAGTTTGTTAGGACGTAGAGGTAGAGGTATTTTCACATGTTTTAAAAGAAAAAAGATCCATTTAATGAGAAAAAAGTAGTTTTATTCATCTTAAACATTCGCGCATAGCGATACTTCTGCTACTATTGTTGCAGGCAGCAATAACATTTTTATGTTTTAGAGTGATATCTTTCAATGTGAAGAACATCCGACAAGAAACATACAATTTTAATATTTTGGTAAATAAATCATGACAAGTTGGAATATCAGGATGTGAAAACTTGCTCTGCACAAAATGTAGAAAATTTTCTATTGTCAGAGAATTATTTGCGAGCAGTTTCATTAGCCCTGAATTCCATCTCCACTTTACAAATATATTGAAATAATTCTAAAGTTGGATGAACCAAACAATTTTTTAAATTCTCTTAATTTAGTAAAAATATTTATGCTAGTTGTGTTAGTCGGTATTGTTTTAACAGAATTGTAACATGTTGCACAATTACTATAGTGCTTATTTATTTTATGTATTACACAGCCAAGTAAGTAGTACACAGCGACTTGCAAGTCATGTGAATTAGCAAAGATACACTCACTGTCTTCATTCACTTCATTGATTAGTGTGTTTTCAACGTTTTCATTTGATGTTGTAAAAGTTTTATTGAGTTCATCACAATATTTTATAAGGTGATTGGATTCGTCTTGGCTGTAGTTGCTGTTTTTAAACTGCCTTCAAACTGCGCTAAACAGACTAACCGTAGAGACACTTTAAACAATCGTGCATCTGGTATAGGTTGTCTCGATCTTATTGAAGAAAAGGCATTCTCAAGGCAATCTTGTGTCAATCGACCCAGCATCACATAATCAAAGTTGTACTTTTCTAAATAAAGTGCTTGAAAATGAATTGCCGATTCCGTACTCAGCACAATACCACTTTGAAATGGCTTCCATGAACCACCGATACTCATGTTGTAAGTGATATTTTCATTGAATTTAAAAATAGATAGCTTCATCATAATTTTCTTTATTGTATAAAGATAGGGCTAAACCGTGATATCGCCCGTCATCAGTTTCAACCATTTATGGAATTGCTGCAACAACCACGCTGTTGTTCCATGTTTTGCATCTATTTTGCCTTGTGAAATGTAGTACAAAATACCTGCAGCAACATCATTATTAATTAATGCTACGGCTAAACCTACATTCATCTTATCAAAATGTGATGGGTTAATCACATTTTCTTTTAACCGTGGACACAATTTCAGTACATCGTTCTTTTCTAATTCATATATAGTTTTAATGGGTTCAACTGATGCAACATTACATGGTAAATTATACTTTTGTACTATTGAATCATCTAAAACAAAGTTGTAGCCTTTAGTAATTGCCGCAGCAATATTTTTGAACACGTGCACAGGGTCCGGTACGAAAAATATCTTCTCATTGGGCAGACAAAAGTGTTCAATGTGGTTGTTAATTTTGCTGTGTTTTCCTGCTACAATGTTGAGGATTTTCCACAGGCTACGATTTTGGGGCCCCATGTCAGATACTACAGCGTGGATTGTTATATTGATATCATGGCATTTTCTAATTATTGTTGCAATTGTGTCAAACAGTTTGTTCGCATTAAAAGAATTTGCTGTGAAATGGTACCCTACAATTTGTTTCCACCTTGTAGAAACTCCTGCCAACATGAAGATTAATGCATGAGTCGCTAATTGATTTGATGCATCTTGGCCAATGGAAGTTGTCATCGTTGGTTTACCAATCACCATAGATACAGAAGTGTCAAATTGTAGCCCTGGCTTAATAGCCATTTCATCAAAGATTAGTGTTGCATGCTTCTCTTCTGGCTTGAAGTTATCGACCTGTAAAACACAATACCAAAATACATGTCATTATAATATAGTATTAGCTATTAGAACATGCATATATAGCCTGTCCGGTAGAACTGAACGGGTATCGGATTAACAAGGAGGATTGTCAATATATGGTTCTATTGTGCTTGAAACCGCCTTAATGCTTTGCTGTCTCGTACTTATTGTACGTGACAAAGAAAGATGGATATATTATGAATAATGCCTCTATTTCTGCCGAACAAAAGCGTTTGCAACTTTCACACATAATGACAAGGCAATAAGAATCAGATGCAGGTAGAATAGAAATTCAATAGGTATAATAAAATGCCAGTGGTTCTCAACACTGCTTTAACATTATATAATTTGTGAAGAAATGCAACTTTTGTATAATAAAAATAATAATCGATTACTAATTACCTATAAGTAATTTCAATTGACACCTTTCACTTATACTTATAACAACAATAACAAATACATTTTTATTATAGTTAGTAAATATTAATTAAATTACAAAGATATACTTTTATAATTAAATGTAAAAATTATAATTGTCATTCGGCTTCAGATTCATCACGTACTTCTTCGCGTACATCTCGTATATTAATGCACGAATTGTTTGTTTTCCATTTTCTGGAAAATCTGTAGTGCAAAGTTTGACACGCTGTTTTTTCACTGGAGGTTCCAACTCGCCGCCATTTTTTTTTAAAGCACAGATTTTCCCCACCGTCGAAACCGAAAGTTTTAACGCGTTTGCTGTTCTTTGTTGAACAGAAAATGTAGATAATAGTGGACCACCATTTTCTTTTTCTTCTTTAAAATAATCGACTGTATTTAAAACTAATTCGCGAATTTCTTTACTCAACTTTTTCGGCATTATATTAATGGTTAGTTTATATAAACGCTTACTCAAAGAATAATGATAATATAGATATTGCAGTTGTTTTATTTATACCTATATGTACCTACTAAATGGTATAATAATCTATTATTAATTACTTATTGTTACAGTATTGCATATTTATTTGGATTCTTTTGTAATTGGAGTACACTAAAACGTCATTACCATACTTAGGTATACAATGAACTTTCTAAATGTAAATTGAAATACCTATACTTAATCGAATATTCATTATTATGAATGGCTTTTATAAATGTTTATTATAAAAACTTGCATTCTTCCATAAATTTTAAATGTAATGTTAAAGCAGTGTTGAGAACCACTGGCATTTTATTATACCTATTGAATTTCTATTCTACCTGCATCTGATTCTTATTGCCTTGTCATTATGTGTGAAAGTTGCAAACGCTTTTGTTCGGCAGAAATAGAGGCATTATTCATAATATATCCATCTTTCTTTGTCACGTACAATAAGTACGAGACAGCAAAGCATTAAGGCGGTTTCAAGCACAATAGAACCATATATTGACAATCCTCCTTGTTAATCCGATACCCGTTCAGTTCTACCGGACAGGCTTTACTAACCTTAAGCTTCAAGACTTCAAATACTTCTTCTAATACACCTGCTTTAAATTTTAAATTTCTGATTCGATGTTGTAGTGTACGAATACTTGGATATGGAAGGTTGTGCCGAAGAATTTCTTTATAACCTTCTGTTCCACAAGCCATATAGAGTTTTAACCCCCTAGTTATGGTATCTTCTGACCACATTGTACCTTTACGTTTATCAGTTTCTAGAAATTCCAACTGATCTCCATTAAAATCTTTTCCAAGTTTGTAAGCTGCTTTTGTTTCAACCTTTTCTCATAATTGGAACACTTCCGCAATGCAGCTTTTAGCTCTTTTTTTAATTTTTCAACAAGATAGGTACAATTTTCCAATGAATCGTTTTCGTGTAATAATTCGTTATCACTTACATTCAAAGCTTCTTCATCTGAAGAAATAGTCATGTCTTCTTCTTGCCGAAATGATTCATCTAAACAAAACAATAATTAATTTTATTTTACTTATATAACGTGTAGAAGTATTACCATTTATTTTATTTCCTGAAATTGTACTTTGCACATTAATATTATCCAAATTAGTTGAATTGGAATATTCTTCTACAATTCGCTTACTGGTTCCAGGATCATTAATAGTGTGTTGTTTTAAAAGATCAGGCCAAGCATTCTGTTTAAGAATTTTTCTACCATCCATTCGTAAACTTTCAAACTGGGCATCCGAAAAGTGACACTACAAAACAAATGTGTTATTCCAGCGTTGTAATTGATACCTTATTAGATAAAATACTAGTAAATTGCAATTTTTTGTGTATACATAACTGACAAATTCTTGCATAACGATAAATATTTGGACGTGCAATTAAATCACACCAAAGCTGTCTTCTACCTGTATTGCGATATCCACTAGGTATTCTAAATAAACGAAAACCTTTGGAAGTACTGTTCTTACAGTTATAAATAATACAATTAGTAATTTTAACTTAACACAATATGACACAATTTCGCATAACCTCAAAACCTCACCATACACTCCTGATGTTTAACACGAAATGACGCCATTTTGGGGTTAAAATGAGCTTTCTCTTTTCCTTCCTACGCATTGGAACATAACCTTGCGCTACTGTGGGTTATTTAGTGACTGCAGTCAAAACAAATAGTTGTCGCCACCGTGTGGATTATACCGGTATTATACGCTGCCAGGCAACGGGTAAACAAACATGCATTTTAGAGGCAAATCTTTTTCTTTTTCTGGTGTATTATATTTAGCTTAATATTTTTTACATTTATAAGTGTTAATGAGTTACTAGCAGTATTTAAAGTGATTTTATCAAATGACTGCCGTTAAAATGGTAAGAATAATTGAAATAACAACATTCTCTAAGCATTTCCATATTTGTAGCAAAAAGAAATAGACGAAGTGAAAAAAATTATAACTTACTACTTACTGGCATCTTCACCATTACAAATAGATTTAGGTATTCTTGATAGAGATTATTATGATCAAATTGGAGAGCGAATATTTTAGAGGTAAGTGGTATTTATATCAATATTACGCTGGATGTGTAGTATTTTAATATTGTACACTGTAAAAGTATGTATTTAGCTTACAACACACTAATGTAAAATTAATCTAAGCAATTTTTTTTTGCCTTTAGGTAAATGGACATGGACCATATGCCGAAATAGTATTACGTGTTTCTAATAAATCAGCACATATTAATAATCTAGTCACAAAACAGAAAGCTAATTCTCCAAAAAGAAGGCGAAGGTATTATCTCTAAACAATAAATTACGGCTTTTAATGGCTGTCTTATAGATTTAGTGGCCCTAGATGTGTTCGACCTCGAAGAAGTAATTATCCTCAAAGAAAACCCTGTCTACCAATTGCTCCTGTACCATCGCCAACTAGAATTGTACCTAATTTTTCACCACCGTTAATGTCATTACTCACACCACCTATTTCATCATACATTTTAAAACGAAACAAACTCCTTCCACTTCTAATTTAATATTCATGAAGAACCAATGTTTTTGCATAATGTAGCATTATCGTCTTCAGAAAAGACTATATCAAGAAGCTTCAAATACATCATGTGTAAATGTAAATTGATAGTGATGAAACATGTGAAGTTATATATATATATATATATATATATATATATATATATATATATATATATATATATATATATATATATTTCCTTCGCATATTTCATCACTATCAATTTCCATAACAGACACATCTGAAAAATCTTTTGTTTCTGAATTGTGCACATTGTGGTACAGATGATGTATCTGATTCTTTGAATATAGTCTTTTCTGAACGATCTGCTACACTATGCAGAATTATTGGTTCTTCATGAATATTAAAATTAGAAGTGGAAGGAATTTATTTTGTTTTAAAATGTATATAAATAGGTGGTGTGAACTAATGACATTGTACGCACAAACTCATAAATCTCTTAATGTTTTTAATGATGAAGTAACATATCACATACATGGATTAAAAACATGTTGGCTTTATTTTCAAACCAGCTATCAAAGAAAGGCCACAAGACATTTATTTATAACTGATGTTTGAACCATTTTCAATTTAACAATTGTTTAGAACAAGATTTAATATACTGCAATAAAATTAATAATGTTATGATAGATTATTAAATGATAGTAATTAATAAGTATTTGACGGCATAAATTATACTTGCATCACACTTGAAATAAAGAGATTTGTTTATATTTGTACTGTTTTTTTAAGCTGTTTGTTCATATTGTATTTTGATATGTATCATTTAAGCCCAACAAGGTCAATAAAGCTCAATGTACCTACTTGCATTACCATTGACAATGTATATTCAAGCTGTTTAAAATTACTTAATTTCTATTGATTGCTAGATAAAAGTTCAAATGAAGATGTTTACACACGAATAATAATCAATTTTATTTTATTAATTCACTTAGTGTTTTGCAAAATGATTTGGACCCCTTCAGGGAAATATGGGTTACTGCTTCATTATATTTTTGTTTATCGAGTACCTGAAACATGAATATTATACTATAAGACTCATTTGTTAACGTACGTACTTACTTGTTATGTGCTTTAACCCTTTCAGACCTGGTGTCCTTTACAGTGTCCATTGATTTTAATGTAGTCTTATGCAGAGATAAAATATTTAATTTTAACATGAACCTCATGTCCATTCTTCTGGACATATGTTAAATCCAAAATTAGACCCTCAGAGACATCTATTGACGAATGGACGTAAAATAATCATACCACGTCGTGGTAAAGGTAAGTAAATAAATCCATTTATGCAGTTTATAATCAATTTTTCAATTAAAATCCTTTTGTTTTATAAAATTAAGAATGTGTGAGTATTTTTTAAAGTCACAAACACGTCTACAGTGTACTAATTTCTTTCTGAAAGGGGTTTCAATGTTTGTGTCCACGGTAATGGACACTGGGTCTAAAGTGTTGATTTTCTTCAGTACTTTACAATCCTGAAAATCCCGAAGATGCAGCAATCATGTTGTCATTTTTGGATGATGATGCATTGAATGAAGAATGCGAAAGAGTTCTACAACAAATTGAGGAAATTTCAGACCTGGAAGACGATTTTGATGATGAAGAAATTATGCGCGTCGATACCAGTAAATTACCTCAGCGAGAATGAAATTTCTATGCAAGCACCGGAGTTATTAGAAGACACTATCCAGCCAGAATTACCAGAAGATACCGAAAATGAAACACAGGCATTATGTGAAGAACAAACGCAAAGTGATCATGTTTTAAATATACTAAAAAGGCAGATATAAAATGGAAACGGGAAGTTTTTGACTTACAAGTTTTTGGAAGCTCTAGCAACAAGAAATGAAAACGAGAACGAGTTGCTGCTTCCTATTGATTATTTCTTACGTTATGTGCCCGAAGAATGCTTCATTCAGTTGGCTGCAAAAACTAATTTGTATGCCTTGCAACAGGGAAACATTTTTAAAACTTGGACTCTCTAGAAATCAAAAGCCTTGTTGGGCTACATATTATGATATCGTGTCTCGCCACGTTCCAAAACATTACTTTTAGCGCCTTTGCCTCTTCCTGTGCCCTTTCTCTTATTTCCTTTGTTTTCTTTTTCTTTTTCCCACATTTCGTTGTTCCATTTCTTCGCTGTATCGTCATACTTATTTCTTCCCCCTTTAGTTCCTTTTTTTGGTTTCACCACGTATATGAGAAAAGTCGGTTTTTCAAAGTGAGCTAATCCTATTGAAAAGGACATGTAAAACAAGCCTTTATGCAATAGATGTCTTAAACTATAAATCCAGCCGATAATTGGTCACGCTTAATCACTTAAATGAAGAAAATTTTACTAATCACCTAGTTTGGAGAACGAGTGCATTGTGAAAAGTAAATATTAAACTGGATTATACGGCTAGATTGCATGGAATTTTAAGATATAGGGAGAGTCGGGTAATTGCGCGACGGCTAATCGTGTGCGTGCCTTTATTTCCACAACCAGCCGATATAATTTGAAATCGTTACACAGGCGTTATCTGTTATCAAACCTACGTACTATCACATATTAGGCGGGTTATCGTCTCACGTTACCTAACCAAAATGGTCGTTTCGTTGAGTGAGCATGTCGTATACTAGTAGGTGCCCCGGAGACAATAAGTTGTAAGTATTTGAACTTTTACATTTTTTAATGATTGTGTGTGTTAATATATTGATTATTCAATCTCCTTAACACTGATATTAGACAAAAAAAACGTGATTATTGTTTTAATGAAATGTTAAAGTGAATCTGTCACTTTCGGTTAATCGGGCGCAGTGCGCACGATTTGCCACAATCATTTATCATTGTTAACTATGCGTGTGTTTTAAATCATACTTAGGTAATATTTTGCATTTTTGGAGATGCCGAAATACCAACGTAAAACAACAAAAGGCCCAATGGGATCGAGAAACCATGATTCAGGTAATAAAATTTGTTGAAAATGGAGGATCAATACGACAGCGCTGGTAAAGGTTCAATATCCTACAGTCTTCGACACCAAAAGAAGAAAAGCACATGACGATGAACTTGATATTGTAGAAGCACATATGGGCAGGTACTGTGTCTTTTCATCCGTTCAAGAAAAGGCGTTAAAAGACCACGTTCTCAAGTTAGCAAAACTTTATCATCGAATGACTAAAGTTCAACTCAGAAAATTAGCCTTTTCCTTTTCCGAAGTCAATCAGATAAAATACAACTTTAAGGTTGAATTAAAAATAGCCGAAAAAGACTGGTATTATGGATTTTTTAAGAGAAACCCAGAGATAACGCTTAGAAAACCGGAACCCACTAGCATCAATCGAATCTCAGCTTTTAACAAAGATCAGGTCTCCACATTCTTTAAACACCTTAAGAAATTATACGACAAATTCAATTTTAAGGAGGATGCAATATTTAACGTAGATGAAACCGGAATTTCTACTGTACAAACGCCATGCAAAAGACTCGGGCCGAAAGGTGTTAAACAATTTGGTGCTAAGACATCTGGTGAAAGAGGAAAACAGTTACTGTTACCTGCTATTTCAATGCTTCTGGAACCTGATACGTTCCACAAATGTTCATATTTCCCGCATTCGAATGACGAATACTTTAACCGACAATGGACCTTCTAATGCAATTTGGTCCTGTTCAAAAAGTGGCTGGTGCAATGTAGAGATTTTTCACAGATGGTTAGAACGTTTTAAAAGGCCCGTAAAGTCATCAAAAGATGAACCGGTAGTATTGATCCTGGACAATCACTCCAGTCATATTTTTTACCAATTTATGGCTATTGAAAGAAAATAGCATCAATCTTCTTACGATCCCCATATGTCCCATAAGCATCAACCATTGGATGTAAGTTTTATGGTCCATTAAAAGCAGCGTTTAACCGGAAATGTGACTATCACCTAATATCGGCCGAAAGAATCACACAATATGATTTATCTGTAATATTTAACAAAGCCTATACTCTTGTGGCAACAATGAATAAGGTCCAATCAGGATTTAGGACTTGTGGGATATGGCCTTATCAACCAGATAAGTTTACCGATGAAGATGTTCTACCTTCCAATTGTGTAATGACGAATTACCTTGTACTTTCTCTTCATACTGTACATCAGCTTCTCTTGAATTAGACAATCCAAATGGCAATCTTACTGAAAAAATAAAAATAGTGATGGTCCTGTCCCTAGTACATCTGCTATTTTAGAAGACTTGAGTCCTCTTCCAAAACCAAGTACAGCTAAACGACAAAATTGCAAAAAACAGAAGTCTTAAATATTAACGGATACACCAAACAGAGAAAAATTGGAAACTGTAGCAGCGAAAAAGGCGATACCAAGGCGGAGAAACATAGAAGGAAAACAAGAAATAAGTAAAAAAGGCAAAAATATTAGTACGAAAAAAAAATCTTAGAAGAGAGTAGTGAATCTGAAGATATTCCGGACAAAGAGCTGTATAACGATGACGAGCTGGACGATCTTAAATCAGATGAAAATGACAAATGCGTTATTTGCGGAGAAGGTAGTATAAAATACGAGACGTGGTTCAATTGTTTGGACTGTAAAAAATGGGCGCATTCTCTATGCACGGGATCAAGATACCCCTGAGGTATACATTTGCGATTTCTGTGACACTTAATGAATTTTTTATTATTTTTTTTATTCTATTATATTTGTGTCGTTTTAGTTTAGTTTTCACCGTTGGTTAATATATTTTTGCCTTATTAAATCAATAAGTTCAATGTATTGAGTTATTCGTTTCCATTTTCAATGCGCACGATTATCCTACTTAACTCCATTAGCCGCATACGTCGCGTCGGATAATTATGTGCAGTATTATTTTTTCAAATTTCGTATTTTAAAGTCACAATGTGCATTTTTATTTAAAATGTACTACAGAATATTACAGCCAAACCCCTGAAGAATCTCGATGACAAACTTATAAGTCGAATTTTTGTCATTTCAGAAATATTACAATTTTGGTTTAGGTGCGCACTAATACCCGATTCTCCCCTACTAAATAATTAAGTCATTGAGGAAATTTCAATGTAGAAATAAGTACACAAACGTATATAACGATGAGTTAAATAACTATTTATCCATATCCGAAGAACATTAGCGTAACATATGCTTTTACCTAAAATGAAGTTGTATAATAATGTAAAGACTGTTGAAAAAAGCAAGTGGGCCACAGATCGCTTTCCGAGGATCTATAAATCAATTCCAGAGATTAAACAACTGTTTGAAATACATCACTTGTGCGAAAAATATGTTATTATGATGGAAATAAATAATATAGTCACAATGAAGTTCTAACAACATTGTTATTTTGCTTATATGCAATGCATACCGTTACAATTTCCACCTGACCGAATGTCTCATGGTGTTGTGTGTAGAGGGGCTTCTTTCACATATCAAAGGAAATTCTTGAGCAATATCAATCCCATGTAAAAGAGAATTCGTCTGTTTTACTAATATTTGTGGATCTCCCTCCCATATATAAAATTCACACACGTCTTTAGCCTTTCTAGTAATGTACAGTTCAAGGCTAAGATTTATATAAATGAATGGTTTTTTCGGCATGTTTGTAATTTATGTAAATGATACATATGTTTCCGAGTTATTTATTTTGGTGTTAATAACTTTCGTTTACCATACCATACCTACGGTATTATAACCGGACTTACGGTACAATAAAACGCTGCAGAACCACAGTAGAAGTTTGTCGGTATAATCAAAGCCGTCTCTATCTTACGAGCCGTGTTGTTAAAATTGGCAACGTCGCATCGCCTATCTTAAGTAGTCCTGCCATGAATATATCTGGCCGTGCGAACCAGGACCGTGCCCGCGATCGTGATTCTAATATAGGCTTATTGGGGGTTTCTCAAATTCGGTATTCACTCACATCATAGAAAATTATCGTGGGATAATAAATAAATTTGGAGTTACACAAGAAATTGTTTTTTTAATTGGACAATATAGATATAAGTACATAATAGTGATAGAAATGAATGCAGAAATAGACAATACTATAAAGGTAATTTGATACAATTACAATTTAATAAACAACTATTACTAACTACGTAAATAGCTATTAGGCCCGTATTACACTGTAAAACTTTTTATAAAAGTTATTTGACAAAGATCTTTGATAGTGTAATAGGCCATATTTTATAAAGTATTTCTTTTATAAAATTTAATAGGTTGGCATTACATTTTATAAAAGAAGTTGAAGAAGTACTGCATTTGAGGCTATTGTAGATTCCGAAATGGCCACAAATAAGTACAGTTGGACTGTTGAAACAACAAAATTATTGATTTCCGAGTACGGATGCCACGCAAAACACGAAGATTATAATAGTAGAAACAAAAGGCAAGATATTTATAAAACCATTGCAGATGTTATAAACGTAGTTAAACCTGGTTGTACAGTTCAAGATGTAAAAAGAAAATAAGTGGACAATATTTAATGACGAAATTAAAAGTAAGTAAAAACAAACGTTTTTAAAAGTAGTTTTATTTTGAAAATAGTAATATCAAATATTACATTGTTGTACAAACAACATACTATAACCATAGAATATATTCAACATAACCTCAATATGTACTCAATGAAAGGTTAGCATTTTATCGATTTAAACTTCTGTTTTAATGTACAGTAAAAACGTAAATTAGAAATTATGTTTAAAAACTTATGTTATTTACAGGTAATAAACAGTATTAAAAGTGGTGCCAACAGCGATGACGTTTATACACCAACAGTCTATTGGTATCCCATGCTAAAGTTTCTTGAGGCCTCAACTGATGCTGATACGTCCGAAAGAAATCTAGACCATGGAGATGAACCATCAGTTTTACAGAATGATCAAGTAAGTTAAGTTCTTTAATAATAAGGTAAACATATTTTTTTCTCCAGTATCTCCCTTCTTAAGATAATTGACTAAGATTTACGATATCATTAACCCCCAAATTTGTAGTTTGTATAATTCACAATTACTGTACACAATCACAAAAGTAATAATTACGCATAATCCATTCATGATATATATTTGTCTTGCCACTGTACTCTTACTGGTCCATTATAAAAGTTTTTAAATGTGTCTCTTATCTCCTTACCGTGACGATTTTGACCAATTGTAATTTGCTTACTTACAGGTTCCATTTGTTCATGTTTCTCAGTGTTGTCCACTACTAAAAACTGAAAACCATCAGTGAGGACATGAGTTTCTTGTCTTGTATACAAATGCCTTCTCTTACCAACCAACAAGTTGTGCAAGGTGCAAGCAGCTTGGGTTATGAGAGTAACTTTTTCAGGAG
This sequence comes from Vesta saturnalis, assembly GCA_036346205.1. Lineage (NCBI taxonomy): Eukaryota > Metazoa > Arthropoda > Insecta > Coleoptera > Lampyridae > Vesta > Vesta saturnalis. The sequence continues at coordinate 16,694 of JARFJB010001394.1, forward strand.
AAAGATTAATTGCTTTTAAGAAACCACGAAATCTGCTTGCAAGAATCCCGAAAGCACTTTCAACCATTCTCCGTCCACGTGACAATCGATAATTAAATATTCTTTCTTCTGTTGTAATGTTCTTCATGGAATATGGTTTCATGACATTGTAGCTCAGTGGAAAAGCATCATCTGCTAATACGCGAATGGTGTAGTGTTTGGAACATTTGGAAGTTTTCTTTCGGCAGGTATACTCAAAATTGATCTGTCAGTAAGACATGTTTTCAGTTTACTTTTTGCATACACCCCAGCATCATCAATTCGACTATTTGTTCCAGTATCTATGTAGAGGAATTTATAATTTCCATCCACAAGAGCAAAAAATACAATGCTGTTGTATGACTTATAGTTAAGGAAATGTAAGCCTCCAGAATCAGGGCATTTTATACGTATGTGTTTGCCATCCATGGCGCCTATGGTGTTAAACACATTCCATTATTTTTCAAATTCGTTTGCAAGCTGGATCCATTGGTCTTCAGTTGAGGGCACCTGAACAAGAAAACAAAAACATATTAGAAACAGGACATTTTATTCAGTATAAAATTGCAAATTTGATATAGAACAAAATATAAAAAATAATAATAAAGCAGATTTCTATTTCTCTGTTGACGTTCACAGTGACTTTTTACAGGCCTACTTTAAGTAAGTAGGTTACATCATATCTACTGTTACAATGTCACAACAATCCATTGTTGTTTTACTTAGAACATTGTTACCCGTGTTCTAAGAATTTGATTTGATATAATATTGATAATGAATTTTTTGGTTATACAATGTGATTTTAGGTCTTGCTATTTGTTACAGGTTCAGCCGTTCGATAATGATGAACATACCTCACAAAGTAGGCCTTCTAGTAGCGCTTTCCAGAGTTGCAGCACAACAACTGGTCAATCAAACAGCAAGAGGCAAAAGGTTGTCAATCCTGATAACGTATTGCTGCAGGCTACTAAAACAATAGCTGAGATGTTTAAGCTGGCTAAAGAGAGAAGTTCTCAAGTTTCGAGTGTTAATGAAGACTCATTTGATACGTTTGGAAAATTTGTTGCTGCTGAAGTGCGGTCCATCAACACTGAGTCCCCAACAATGCATATTTAGTACGCCAGGCTAAAAGAAAAATCCAGCAGATACTGATAGATACTTGGGATACTGTAGAATCCGGATCTATACTATCAAGTACTGCTTCATCCATACACTCATTTGCAAACAATCCAACTATAATATTGTACAGAGTGCAAGTGGTTTGCCTGATGAATGACAATATGGTTTGTGCCAATGAAACTGAGCTGTAGACAATATTGCTTTATAATATTATGTGTTTTGTATGTGTTATGTCTTTATAATATTAAAATAAAATTTTGTCAAGAAATAAATTGTTGTTTGCCTACCTTTAAAACTTCGTCCTTCAACGACTTGTACATAGCTTCACACGTTTCAGGTACTATCTTTGATATTGTGCACTGGGGTATGCGGGTGCTGTATTGCAGACTTTTGTAGCTCTCTCCGGTTGCTAAAAATCTCAGGGTGACCATGAGACGATCTTCGACACTAATTGAATTTCTTAAGTGAGTGTCTTGTCTTTTTATAAACGGAGTCACTTTTGATAAAACATATGCACAAGTATTATTGTCCAATCTCATATAGTTCATATAACTTTTCTGGTCTTCACTTAATAATTCTTTTATTACGTTTTGATGAATCCCTTTAACGCCACGCCTTACAATTCATGGTTTAACCCAAATACGCTTGCGTCGGCGACATTGCCTTTTCTTCAATAAAGCAGTCAATATTACAGCACTCAATGTACTTAAACAAACATAGAATGCTACATCATCCATTATAATGTTGATTACAAGTGCTAGACCAACAGTTCCAATGACGTTTTAATACTCTTCGGTATATAACCAAACAATGAAAATTTACATCTATATTTTACGTAGTGTAAACTCTAGTCAAACGTCTTTTATAAAAGAATCATTCTTCAAATATTTTATGACAGATGAAACCTATCTTTTATAAAATGTTTTACAGTGTAATCCGGGCCTTACACAATTTGACATAATTTATTTGTGTTGAGAAACAAGCAGAAGGGTTTCACACATGGATTGCCTGTTATACACAATTGTACGAAATAATGTCAAGTTATAAAGAAACAAAATAAACATAAATCCTAAAAACTAAACTTTCTACTCTATAATTCGGAAAAATACCCGGATCGAGATGTTTTCAATGTTTTCTGCCTATCATTTCCTGCGGTTGGAAGTTTTTTGAACGGGAACAAAGATCAGTCTTTCCACACCTTGAATAAAACGCCACCTCTCCAGCAAACGTCTTTTCGGCGATGTGTGTTCGAATTATTCTCTACTCGCCGTTTCTGGTAAGTGCCGGTGGATTTAGAAGGGGTTGGTTGCGACGTCAGAAAGGGGGCGAGCCCACTGAGATGTACCATGGCACGATTGCTAGTTTCTGATAAGGGCTGCCTCGCGGCGGTAGCATTTCAAATTGTGTAACTAATTCTAAGAAGTATGTAGTACTCGTATTTATACTAAACCCTCAGGTTATCGTACCTTCTCTGTAGCTGGGCCTTTGGAGACATCGCTTCAAGAATCGCGGTGGTGGCATATTCCGCGGCTTTTTCTAGGTTTTTGGAGTCTATTATAAATTTCCTGCTCTAGCCAAAATTGGCGCCAAGGGGGAGGGGGGGGGGTAATCTAAATGAAGTCGAAAACTTTGGTTATTCCGGTACCACAGTAAGGTGTTCTCCTTCAGGAGTTCGGAGAGTGGTATTAGTAGATCGTTTCTGCTTATCTGGTGTCGGCAGGGACTGGGTCTCTTGCTGGTGTTTGGGTGGTAGGCAATTGAACTGCAGGTTTCATTACTTGGGGGAGGATTGTGATTTGGCTCTTTCTTGTGCGTAGATATTTTACAAGGCAAGATCGACCCCCCTCCCCCCCCCGATTTATAATTTGTAATTGCGGGCTTCTGCTAATTTCTCCTTCTTTAGGTGGTAGATCCAGCCTACTCTTGTATCTGATGCTTCGGTGTCTTTGGGTGTATTAATTTGTCTGAAATAAAACAGATTATTTATCGTGTTTGCAGGTGATGTTGGATTTCAACGTCCAATTGTGTTTATCGGTCAGTGTTTTACTTAGCTTAACTGTCACGTTTAGGTGCCATTTATGTAATACTCGCTTGTTGTAAACTACTAGTTAAAAACCTCCAAGTGAGGTATGAAATTTATAAGAACACCGTGTCTGCTTGCTAGATGTATTATGCCAAAGCCGTTCTGTAAGAAACGTGGCAACAGCGAAAGTAGTCCGACCCAACCGCGTAAAACAAAATAATGTAACCCTTTTGAACCAACTTTCCAGTGATTTAGGTTGTAGTTTAAATTGACACAAAGAGCTCATAAGAAGTATTTATTTTTACATACTTGACATAACAATAAGTTTTAACTTTAAATTTTACTTTCTAACCTAACTAAAAGATAACAATTTAATCCTTAAAGGAATTATAAATGATGCGGAACTTTTAAATGGCGAATCATGAAATAATAATATTGACGAATTTTATTCTTTGTTCTCGACTGATTATTTACACATTTGTGAAATACATCAGGCAGCAATATTGTATATTTGTGATTTTTGTAGCAGTTGAGCTTTCAAAACCCTTAGCTGTATATATTGTCAAAATTGTATCATAGAATCTAAGGATGATGAAATTAATTGTTCTTACTTTGATAATTTACAAAGGGGAGGTTTAACTTTACCGACTGAATTTGTTATAACCATATTTTTCCATATGTGGTCTTTGTTTCAGTATATTTTGAACGATTCGTATTTCAACTTGTATGTTAAAACATGCAATCGTAAGAAAGTTTTAACGACACTTAGTGATAAAAATTTAAGAATTCTTTAGAGTGAAGATTGTGTTTGCGGCTTACCTGTCAAAAATTTGACTAAGAAGTTCTGTTCTACGTTTGCTGTAAATAAAACATAAAAATATAAAACAGAGTCGCAAAATCATGTTAGTTACATGAACGGCTGAACCAATTTTCATGATTTTTGATTTTAACTATTAAAGAGGGAGTGGGAGAGGCAGAGGGAGAGGGAGCATGTGTTTTGTATTTGAGCGCTGCAAAACGCGCCGGGTACTGCTAGTATATTATTAAATAATTATACAAAACATAAAAATGGTAGTGTTAATACAAAAAAGGCTGCCGTTGATGGTCCGGTAAAGCCAAAGTGCGTAAAATTCAAACTTACAAATTGTTCAAATAAATTATTGGAACCCCCTTTGCGTTGTGAACATCCTTTGGGAACGAGACAGTCATACTTTTTAACTGAGCCATCGGGATTCATTTTTATTTTGTAAACCCATTTTGATTTTACATCTTACCAGTAATGCATTAGTTCGGGTGTTCGGAGTATATCGGTTACAACATTTATCACGAAATCTTCGATTTCGTTGGTCGCTTTAAGTTGTCTCTACTACGAAGAGTTCGTTCAAATTTGATGTCGTCATGATTATCATCAAAATCATGTTCCTCTTCTGAATTAAACTCCGCTTCTGTGTAATTTTCATCTTCAGTTTGTAGTGTCCATCTTCTATCTCATTCCTGACAATTGGTATTGAATCTGGTAGCACTAATTCAGGAGAAGACAAAGGCCTTTCATCAAAAATTACATCGCGAGACTTTGTTTGTTTCTTTGCTGCTTTACACCAGATTCGGTATCAATCATCGTTACCCTTTATTGCCTTCTTATCCATCTTTTTCCGTTTCGTTTTGGAATATGGACAAAGCAGTTACTTCCTATAATTCTCAACTGTTTCAAGCTAGGTTTCTTCCCATACTACGTTTCGTAGGGATTTTCACCTTCAACCCCAGAAACACCTGTTCTATTGAGAATAGAACTAGCGGTATTCATCATTTCCGCCCATGTACTCTGAGGTAAATCGTCTCTGGCATGCATCATAGCCCTCGCAACTTCAATTATGGTTCTGTTGTCTCTTTCTGAACAACCATTCTGCTGAGGCGTATACGGCATAGTCAATCTATGCCTAACTTCATTATTTTTCAGAACTTGGTTCATTTGTTTGTTAACAAATTCTCCACCATTCCCTGTTAGGAGTTCTTTTAAAACATGTCCAGAAGCACGTATTTCAGCTAAAGCATCTTTAAAATAATGTACAGCTTCATTTTTTCTTTCATAAAATATATGTATCTAAATCTGCTAAAACCATTAAATAAAATAAAATAGTTGTAGCCAGATTGGGATTTTTTCAAATAGTCCACACACTCCTGCAGGCATAAGTTCACCTGGTGCAGTAGACATCTCTCCAAACTTACAGACATGTGCTTTGCAGAAAATGCATCCTTGACAAAGTTCACTATCTAAATTTATATTTATACCAAAATCATCATGTTAACACGCCTTTTATTTTGATGTCCCAGTCTTTCATGGTACAATTGAAGAAGATTTGTCTTGGAGATCACACATACTTCGGTATCAGCCTTGTACGGACGTAAATTTGTCAAATTTAATTTATAGAGTCCTTCATGTCTGTTTCTATGTCCTGTCAGAACAGTTCTTCCTTCAAGCTTAAAAGAACACATTTCAGTAGATGACAAAAAACTAATTTTTGTATGTTTATTTTGCACAGAAAGAACAGAAAATAAATTCTTTTTAATACTGGGAAGATACCAGATGTCAGCAAGCGTAATAGTGTTTCTGACATTCTTGATTGTTGCTGCAACTTTGATCCTCTCAATTCTTAAAACTTTCAAATGGTTCGTAGGTTTCAAATAAATCACGTTGGTTACAAATGTGATTTGTAGCACCAGTGTCTACAAACCAGTTTTCTTTATCACAATCAATCATTAATACTGTATTTGTTTCAGCTAGTAAAGTTACTGTACTTGAAGAAGAAGCAAGTGGTTTTCCATCTACTTTCCATTTGTAACATTATTTAACTGTATGTCCTCGCTTTTTACAGTATTTTCAAATAGACTCAACTGTTATTTGTAGTTAGAAGAACTTCCTGACTATTTTCTCCTCTATTGGACAACGATTTCTTATAGACCCACTGTTGATTGATCAAACTTTCTGTCGTTCTTTCTGACTTGGTCAACAGCATCCAACTTGTTTTAAAGGGAAAATATTCTTGTGGTAAAGTTTATAATATTTTACAAATTAAAAGGGTAAATTGCAGTTACAAGTTTTTCCGGAAAGAATATTCTCTTTAGAAATTTCGTTATGCAGGTTATTCCATAAGTTCTTTAGCTTTGAAATATGAGTTGGAATATCGCCATCTACTTCTTTAATGTGACTAAACAACTGTATGCTAAGGTCAAACGGTTTGTCCTCAACTATACCGTCACACAGTCTGTGAAGCGCCAACGATACTTCTTTTGCTGTTGTGTATCTCATATTTTTTTCTAAAGTGCACTCTGTCATATTTACTGTAAGTATAAGTAATGTACTACTGTCTGCAGAGGTAAACAGTGATAAATCTCGCTTACTAACTCTCCGTTTAAAAGATGTTCGCTCCTGGAATGCTTGCAGTAAAATTAACACCTTATGCTTCCAAGTTTGCCAATTTGACTTTCCTTTAAGAAAACCAATTTGTATCCTACTTCCATCCATCTCTATTTGTAGTACCTATCTACATAAAATGGATTAGTAATACAGACTTATTTATCGTGATGCCAATTTTTTTTTAATTTTTAGCAAAATAATTTCACTTGTAGGAAACCACCCTCTGCTACCGTGTTCAAATAAATTATTGGAACCCCATTTGTGATATTATTTAGTACACAATTTAAGAGAAAAGTTTAAGAAAGCTTGACAGTAAACAAATTATTTTATTAATAAAATACTTATCTTTTTTGGGGTTTTTTAATGGTGTACTTTAAATTATACAATCTAAACGTTTCGATAACACTTACAGTTATCTTCGTCAGTAGTAATGTTTGTTAAAATTGTTAAAGATGTTGTAAACAATTTTGTCAAATTTGAAAATTAAAACATAAACATAAACCTGCTATTAATATAACAGTTTGAGAAACGTATAAAGCCAACTATAAAATTTTAGTAAAGAATAACTAGGACATACAAATTAAATATTGTTAAACTGCCTCAAAGATGACAAACCAGCACACTCTTGACGAAAGCTAACAATGAAATTTGTCAAAAAACACATTTAACAAGATTTAATCGAGTTATGATGTAAGTGTAAGTTGTGAAAAGTTCAATTTGAAAATGAAGAAGCATTCACAAATCCAAACATTACATCAAATAAAATAACCCAGTTAAATCTAACAAAGATATCTTTATCAATAATTGGAAGTGTTATTAACAATGAAAAGCACAATGCAGAACGTTCTTTGTAATTTTTTTATTTTAATTTAATTTCAACTACTTATGTTAAATTATAGCGTTGTGGTAATTTAACATATAATAGACAAAGCATTTGCTTCAAGGTCTAGGAAAAAACACAGCAAAAATCCTAGACATACCAAAAGTTAAAATTAAAATCAAAATTAAAACGTATCATTATGCTTTCTTTTAATTATAAAATGCCAAAACCTATTTAAACGGAGATTTTCTTCTTGTCTATTAAAATTATTCGGGTGTTTATATATTTCAATAGCTTCACGATGCAAACGAACATAATAATGAGTTGAATTGAATGCCATGATTTAGATTATTCAGGGCATGGTCAGCCACAGCAGACCTCTCTGGTTGACCCAATCTACAAAATCTCATATGTTCTTTGCGCCTTGTTTCAAAGCTACGTTTTGTGGTTCCGATATACACTTTTCCACATGAACAAGATAACTTATACACTCCGGAAGATGACAAAGGGTTTGGCACATCTTTAGGTGATCTTAAATGTTTTTTAATTTTTCTTGTAGGTTTAGAAATAGTCCTAATGCCATATTTAATTAATAGCTAATTTTTATATGGAAAAATTTGAAACATTAGCGTTACAATATACACCTAAAAAACCTTCAGTTTGGTGTAGATATGTAGATGACACATTTGCTATTTGGAGACATGGAGAAGAAGCACTGCATGAGTTTTTGGTTTTTATAAATGGTATACATCCTAGTACTCAGTTTACCATGGAAAAAGAAACTAATGGAAGTTTACCATTTCTTGACATATTAATATCTAAAAACAATAATTCACTATCTTTTAAGGCTTACAGAAAGCCGATACACACTGAGATACCTTCATAAATTATCCAACCACCATCCACGTCAAAAAATTAGTGTAATTAAATCTTTAGTAGATCGAGCATAACGAATTTGTGACACTGAATTTTTGAATGATGAATATAAATATTTAAGAAAATCCTTACAAGATAATGGATATTCATTTACAGATATTAATAATGTTATTACACCTTCTAGGCGAAACCTTAAAGAAAAACCAGTTCTTAATGTTGGTACTGCTTTTCTTCCTTTTATAGCTAATGTTACAAATAGAATTGAAAAAATCCTAATTAAATATGGCATTAGGACTATTTCTAAACCTACAAGAAAAATTAAAGAACATTTAAGATCACCTAAAGATGTGCCACACCCTTTGTCATCTTCCGGAGCGTATAAGTTATCTTGTTCATGTGGAAAAGTATATATCGGAACCACAAAACGTAGCTTTGATACAAGGCGCAAAGAACATATGAGATTTTGTAGATTGGGTCAACCAGAGAGGTCTGCTGTGGCTGACCATGCCCTGAATAATCTAAATCATGGCATTCAATTTGACAATATGGAAATATTGTCAAGACAAACTCATTATTATCTTCGTTTGCATAGTGAAGTTATTGAAATATATAAACACCCTAATAATTTTAATAGACAAGAAGAAAATCTCCGTTTAAATAGGTTTTGGCATTTTATAATTAAAAGAAAGCATAATGATACGTCTTAATTTTGATTTTAATTTTAACTTTTGGTATGTCTAGGTTTTTTGCTGTGTTTTTCCTAGACCTTGAAGCAAATGTTTTACCAATTATATGTTAAA
>JARFJB010001395.1:0-24594 GCA_036346205.1 Vesta saturnalis
GAGAAAATTCATCGCATTTTAAAAAAACACAAATGGAAACCATTTTCATATCATTTGGTGCAATACTTACAATTAGGTGATCTTCCTCGAAGGGTAGAATTCTGTGAATGGTTTTTAATGTTAGTAGAGAACGTTATTTCCAAGACAGTTGGAGTTTTAATGTTTTTTGTGCAATAAAAGACGATAAAATTTTAGCATTATTTATGATGAAAATTTTAACGGTACAAGATATTGCCACATTACCAGCGTTACATACTTTAAGAAATGGAGAGACGGCTTCAGCTTGGTATCAGCAAGATGGAGCACCTCCTCATAACTTTTCCAAACCTGTTACGACAAAGGAAGAAATAATGCAGAGAGTCTTACTTGCTTTTAATTCTCTAACACCCGATCATATTTCCAGAATTACAAGACATAACTTAATGAAAAGGATTCATAAATGTTTAGAAATAGATGGTGCTAATTTTGAATACTTATTATAAAACTTTATTTGTTTAATATTACATTTAGTTATTTTTGTTTGTAAGTTATCTAATTAAATTAATACAAAATACCTAGTCAACGTTTTTAATGATATCCCCGATTAATAATCCTTTCAGGCTATTGGTTACTTTTCAGAATTAATAACTTATGCAAAAATAACAAAATATCACGTTAAATAATGGAAATCATGGCCTACCTTTTACTAATGTTGAGATAATTAAGTGTTTTATTTAAAGTAAGCAACTTATAAATGATTTAAATTGTGCATGTTGACGGCTAAGTTTAAAACACCCTGTGCTGGATGAGATGGATATATGGAGTTAACGAGCAAGCGCTTGTTGTTTATTGGTTACAATTTCACGTCACTAGCTTCATTATTAATGGAGATATCGTTATTCAATGGACTAGGATTTTTCAAAATTTAAAAAATCGAAATATCTCGAAAATACTTCATTTTGGTATAGGACATTGTGCACAAATTTTATCTAGAATTTCATGTAGAATTCGAAAATAAAATAAAAATATTAGGTTCCATTTAAAAAACAAAGTTGACGTCTACTTCCGGTATAACCGGAAGTGCCACATTCAGGACAATATTATATTTGAACTCAGCGTCATCCAAAACCTACGCTTCGTAATTTCAGATTTTTAACATAACTGTATCCGCCATTACTTTTAATCAAAACTCTTCGCGCCACACCTGTAATAATAATAGATTTTTAATTTCATATGATCACTAAATAAATTTATTCTGGGGTGTCTTTCAATTGAAATAACAGGTTTTGTTAAATTCACAAATAATTTGATGCAACTAAGAAACATTTATTTTCAACAATATTAAAAACTAAACACAAATAAATAAAGGAACCACCAGGGCCCGATCTAAAAAATCAAGAAACCAGGGAAAAATGAAAAATTATGGGGTTACGCAGTCATCAATTTCTCAGACAACAAAGTATTTTTAAGGTTTCTTTAAATAAATGCAACTTTAGCTGTAAATCCTTAGATGGACCAACATCTTTAAAGTGCTGTCTTGTATTAATTTCCTAATGCTGTCTTATAAGACAGCACTTAAAACAAATAAAAAAAGAAGAAATACCTAAATAGGAAGAAACCAAATCTTTCTGTATGTAATGATTTTTGAATTGAGAATACAAAGAAATTCTTACGAATTTTTACCGATTTTACATTTCAGAACTGGCAATTTTCCTTGTGTGTTTACGGACATTTCAAAACGTTTTAAAAGTAACAGATTTAAGATTTGGTCCAAATATAGTATTGCCTCAGGACTCTTTTGACTTTACCAAGGTAATTGCAAGTGGTAAAGAATTTCAAATTATTAAATGATTGCCCAGGTCATTTTATACAATAAAGTTCCTATAAACATAGGTCCGCAAACGCTTCGTTACCGATCTACAGCGTGTTGAAGTTTAATTAAAAAACAGTCAAAATTAAATTTTTCCAAAACGGCTTAAGATATCATAATGAAATTTTACTCTAATAGCTGTGGAGACGTATACTTTAAATACAACACATGTTTCAGTTACCATTGGCGCGCGTATTAAACGTCACAGGCTATTTTCAGAAAAATAGGATGCCGCTGATTTCTCTAAAATAAAAATATTTTTTATTTCTTTGTTCAATTGTGAAGAAAAGCTCTCTTGACTTTTATCGTACGACGTACCGTTTTGAGTAACAAAAACATTTTAGTGCATGTCCATTTATCATGCGACAAAATATTTTTAAACATTCCTGTATTTTCACTGACATATCACTGACATATTGAATGAGTCTCGTGATTAATAATTTTTATGTGTCGAATTTGTTGAAGTTTTATCATGAATCGCTATACAATGCCGAGATGACCATGATCGGTCAATGCATAACATTTATGGACTTGCTGATGGAATGCATTAGAAGCTAGGCGGTTGTATACTGAAAGATTTCCCGTATTGCTCCTGATAGAAAACTTTTGAATGTATTCATCGGCGTCTTTATGAAACAAATTAAGACGAAGTTTCGTACTTCTACTAGAAAAATTACTGACGCTTTGGATGTAAGTAATACTATTTGGCACATTCTTGGAAAATTTGTGTATCCAATCCATATACAACTGTTCAAGCACTTCTTCCTGCTGATTTTCCTCCTCGCATTGCATTCTGTCAATGGCTTTTACAAAATGGTTCAAATCCTCAACTCCTGATGTTGATTCTGTTCACCGATGAAGTGAGTTTTCAAGAAATGCAATACGGAATTTATAATAACCATGTATGGTGTGAAGAAAATCCAAATTAAATTGTTGAAGATCGTTTTCAACATCAGTTTTCTTTGAACGTTTGGATTGGGATTGTTGACTGCCTAATTGGACCGGTATTTCTAAGACTTACGGAGAGTGTATCCAACTTTTGGAAAACACGCTCCTGGATTTCTGGAGGACGTACCATTAGCAATTAGAGATGCAATTGGTATACACGATGGCACCATTTTAAGTAGTCGTGATTCTTAACACAAACATACGGAAATCGTTGGATTTGACCTCATATGGCCTAACGATGACTTAAATCCTCTTGATTTTTCTTGGGCCATTGTGTACGCTATTCCTTTGGAAAACGTAGAAGACTTAAGAAATCGAATCATTGCTGGGTGCAACTCAATTAAAACAGTCCTGGTGTTTTGAGAGAGTTCGCCAGTCAATGAAGAAGATTGGATTCTTGCATCCGAGCTCGAGGTGGTCACTTTGAACATTTTGTAATTTTGGTTGGTAAAATTTTGGTTTGTGAAATATTTGTTTTTGCCCTTGAATGAAACCTTGATTTTTAAAACTTTTTTCTGTAATAAATGGACATGCACTAAAATTTTTACTCAAAAACGGTACGTTGTACGATAAAAAGTCAAGCTTTTTCTTCACAATTAACAAATAATTAAAAATATTTTTATTTTAGAAATCAGCGGCATCCTACTTTTCTTGAAAATAGCCTGTGACGTGAATACCGGCCATGGTACGACTGAAACATCGTGTTGTATTGCAAATATGCGTCTCCATCTATTGACACGCGTAATTTCATTATGATATCTCAAGCCGTTTTGGAAAAATCTAATTTGACTGTTTTTAAATTAAACTCAAATGTAGATCGGTAACGATTAATTATATATATATATATATATATATATATATATATATTATATATATATATATATATATATATATATATATTATATATATATATATATATATATATATATATATATATATATATATATATATATATATATATATATATATAGTATATATATATATATATATAATATATTTATATAAATATATGTATTATAAAGTTTTAAATTTGTACTATTGCTACTGTTATTATTGTGATTCAAGTTTTAAATGCAAGAAGTAGCATTTTCCTCGTTACGATGGTGAAATCAGAATAAAAATTGAACTTCGTTTCATTTTTTAAATGGCACACCAGTATGCAATATCCATTATCGATAGAATTAAATTCTGAACAAAAAGTTCCTATGACATTTTTACTAATGTTAAAAATGACAAAGTTATTGATCATTTATTGAATTCTCAATGGCTGGTATTACGTGAACAATTTGTCATTTTACAAATGTCATCAGAATTGATATGTCAAATTGAAGTTTGCTAATAAAGAGTTAAGAGTTTGTGTTTTGAATAGAAATGCCTTTCACCCATTCAGAAAAGTGTGATATGTTAGAATGTTACATCGTTTGTCAAAAAAACAGTTATCGAGCGCGTGAGCGTTACAGTGATTTCTTTCCTACGCGTCATTTGCCAGATAGAAGATACTTTTGGTTTTTATCATAAATTTAGATCTAATTAGCGTGTTTAAGAAATCAGATCTAATAAACAATGCATAATTAGTGAAGAAACTGAAATTAATGTGTTAGCTTATTTTGAAGCACATCCAACAACTCAATTAATGATTTAGTGCAAGAAAATGGACTATGTTTGGGTTCCATCCTATTTTAAAAGTATAATTTGTGCTACAAGTTGATACACAGACACTGTACCAGGAGATCAAAAGACGCGTTCATTTGTCACTGGTTTATTAATCAAATGAGAACCAATAATGATTTTAGCTCAATTCTATGGAGTACGAATCAATTTTCTAATACATGTTCAACAGAAAAAACAGCCATTTTTGGTGTCGAGAAATCCGATGCTCTACCGATCTTGTAAAGAGACGCTTCAGTGTTAATGTTTTCGTTAATTGGCTCGATAATTGTTGGTCCAGTATTTTATCATGCGTTAACTGTGAGCGGTACCGGAAATTTGACTGCAAAAGACTTCTTATGATGTAAATTTATGGATACAGAACATTTATTTAACAAGACGGAGTTCCCATACGTTCGTCAGATAGATACAATATTAAACAATTTTTGATGACAGATATTTATCAAAATGGGTATCCGTATGTCCTGATCATGACATTACTCAATGGATTTTTTCTTTTGGGATATGTAAGAGGTGGTGTACAACAATATATAATTAGGATCTCCAGCAAAGATCGTTAGCCATCAATAATATTGATGGTAGATCCATTGCTACTAAAAGTGTCTACAAGGGGCCCAAAATTTAGCAAGATGATGTTTCAACATCTAATTTGAGTTTTTTTTGTTTTGTTGTTCCTTATTATTATTACTTAGAAAAAGAATCTGTTTCAATTGTCTGATATTCTTTTCATTTTCGGCTCTATGGTAATACAGAAAAATAGTTGACACAGCCACCTTGATGAATTTGGTAAATGATCAATACTTTGTCATTTTTGACATTAGTGAAATGTCATAGAACTTATTCGTCCAGAATTTAATTTTCTATCGATTTGGATATTGCATATTGGTGTGCCATTTAAAAATGGAAATTTTTGACATAACTCGCGAAACGATGTTCAATTTTCATTTGATTTCACCATCGTACGAGCGGAAAAAATGGTACTTCTTTGTAACCATTGTAGCACCAATAACAACGAAGATAGCAATATACTTAACTTGAAAATGTATATATATATATATATATATATATATATATATATATATATATATATATATATATATGTATAACATATCTTTAGAACAACAAGCTCATGACTTATATGGTGTTAGTGTAAACGGTGAATTTTATTTTTGCCCACCTAAATAGCTAGATCGGTAACCACACTGTTTTGTCATTTACTTCCTTCAGGTAATTTAAAAATATTTAATAACCCAAACTGATCGTAGTTGAGATACTTTCAAAATTCTGAGTCAAAAGTGTCTGTAAATCCTTATTCCATCTCCATTATTTCTACATCTCAATTAGGTTCATCATTTTCAGAAGAAAGTTCTGAATCTGATTCCTGAAGAGGAATAATGAATGGTGGAATATTTTCAAGATAAATTGAATTAGTTTTGTCAATCTTCCAAAATTATTTTTCGCAACGATTTAATAACCTTTATGTCGGACGTACATTTTGAAAAGCGAGACCATACATTCCAATATCTTTAGATATTAGAAGATGAAGCAGTTCATATCTGGATACCATACATCCACATGGGCTTAAAATGACCTTGAATTAACAGCTTGTTGGCGTGTAAAGTTTCGAGTTTAGCAGCCAGTAGTGCTTCTAAATTTTAGATTTAATTGTAATCTTTTCTTTCATAAGTGCGTTTTCCATAATTGTCAATGTATTCCCAGGTATTTAGGAATCGGCTTTCATTTGCTGTACATTTTAGTGGCGGCATATAACATCGCTTAGTGAATGTGACGTCGATTTCACTTTGTTTATTTTAATGCAACTTTTTAAACCAATCGTGAACAGTGAGCCTGTTCTGCAGTTTTGCTAATGCTTTTGGATCATCGTCCATACTAACAGCGCAGTATCATAAACGTAACGATTGTGTACTTTCACAAGTCAAAGTCAGCTGTGTAAAATATAACAAACTACGGTGGCACCAGAATTTATCATAAGATTAGTTAGTTCATCTTCGTGATTAACGAATAGCCTATCGTTAAATACGATTTTATAATGCGATAGTAGTTACCTAGACATTTTTAGTTTATAGTCTTATGAAACGTTGTCAAATTTGACTGACATCGATAAATACTGCACTGCAGTACTTCTTTTTCAAGGATGCATTTATAATTTTGCCACGCGATGGACCTGCTCACGGTTGAATGTTCAGTCCTAAATCCGAACTGGTGATCCGGTATTGGCATTAATCTTTTCTTTCAAACAGCTTTGAGGTAACAGGTAGTAGACTTATATTAATTCTGAATGTTATTTACCTTTTGGTATTAAGATGATTTTCGTAACTTTCCACTGTGCAGGAAAGTGTCCAGTTCTATATGTTAATATAATTGTTATCAGCTTAAGTCCTTTATTCGGTAACTCTTTTAAAACGCCTGTTATTAGATCGTATCCAAGATTCTTTACTGGTAATTTATCGATGGCTGTTTTTACTTCCTGCATTTTGATTTTTAATTGGCTTGTTGTAACGAGGCCTCTAAAGTGTTCTATTTCGTCTTCCTCTATTCCAGTGATGTCAGGTTCAGGTTCAAAGACTTTTGAGTGATTTGCAAACTTCAGCTTTCTGACATTTTTGCCATGATCTTGCTTTACATACACTGGCTTCTGAGGCTTTTGTTTTCGTGACTTTTCCATAAGAGTAGTCACTTTGTTCAGTAAAGTTTCTAGCTACTCTTGAAATCGTTTCTATAGTCTTGCGAAGCTTTTTATCTTGGGAATTGTTTAATCTTTTTTTCTTCAGGATACCCTATTGTGCAATTCTCTTCTCAGCCTTCGCTTCTTTATCTTGTTAGTAATTTAGGATATCCTGGTTTTATTGGGTATTTATAGTATTAGAAGCTTTCTGAAAGTCTGGAAATTTTTCTTCTACTTGTTCAATGTCTTCAGCCGTTTTAGCAGAACACTACCAGTAATGTTTCTGTCCACTATCTGTCTGAAATAGTACCGTTTAGTTTGTAGTTGTGACTATTTCTCAATTACATTTGCACTTATGGTTAATAGTACAGGATGATCAGATAGAATCTTGCAGGTCTTCAACTTATACATGTGCTTTAATTCCTTTGGTGACAAGAAATCTAGCAATCAGAATTTTATCGTCAATTGGAGTAGGTTGGTTTGACAGATGCAAAATCATGATTGGTTTGATACTGGTTTCTACTCTGCTATAAAATGTGTTTTTAAAAAGTTAATTAATAATAACAATAAATACACAGGATAAGTTTTAATAATAATTTATATAGCGCAACAGAAATAGTTATAACATCTACCTCTAAACAGATACTAGGTAGTCTAATCTACGTATTGAAACGTTCTTATTCTTACAAAATGTGTTAAACTGTTGTACCCAGCGATCATCCGTCTTAACGAGTAGTAACGCTCTGGTAGCACGCATTTATAATCAATTAACTCCACTACCAGTCTATTCCTGTACTTTGTTAATAATATCCAATTTGAGAATCTACATCTTTCATTCAGTCCCAATCCTTAAATAATAATAATAATAATAATGCCTTTATTCAAATCTTGTAAATTTGAAACCCAAGGAGAAGTTCAGAATCGTTGACAAAATTATTGCCAACTCTGCTTACCATTAATTGACATAGATCCAGATATCACACAATAAATAAAGAAAATAAGAAAAATACAATTACTAACAAATGTAAGGTTAATTAATGGTAAGTTAGACACAGAGCGAAAATCATGTTTCATCCAACGTTTGGACATTGCTTAGTGAACAGATGGCCAAATAAAGTCTTAGGAAAGTATAGTAAACTTCCAGACTTCTCAGATAGAATTATATAATTTTGCAATATTAAAAGAAAAGGTACGTTCAAACATTGTTGTTGAATGCATAGGAGGAGATATTAAGCCTTTGAATCTGAGATTTAAGTTGTGAACGCTTGACTTGAATGTAATGCGATTGTACAAATAATTTTGAAGACAATTATTTTGTGAAAGAAATATGCAGAGTGCAAGACCCTCCTGTTCTCCATATTCAACCACTTACAGTCAGAAAGTTTATGAGTGATCCTGTTATAACGTCTGATGCGAAAAATTAGCCTTAAACAGGAATTCTGGCATTTTTTAATTCTATTTGCATCGAAAACAGTACTGCATGAACCGTAGATTGTGTCGCAGTAGTTGTAATTAACATTTTTAAAGGCGTAAAACATGTCGATGTGACGATAAATCCATATCTGTAATTATCAACAATCTTAAAACATTACGTTTCAGAAACGTCCCAGGGAACCGTTGGTGGCGAGCAAAAAGGTATATTCAAGCATTTTTCCCTTTTGTATGATAGTACAACCTCTTTTGCTTGCGTATATTTCATCCCGATTAAGACAGGGTGGCATCCAAAACGTTATCTGATAAGACAAAATGTTAATAAAATCCACGTCCTCACGACGAGGTAGTTGGCCCTTTCAGTTATTTGCTCGTGCGATGTTCTAATGCAGTTTGAGCTCGTTACGGGTGTTTTCCCATAGGTTCAGTTGCGAGACCAGGAAAGTTGTAAGAGCGTATGTGTTCCCCTTCCACCATCGAAAAGGGTAAAAGATGCGCTGAATCTATACATTTTGAACGGGTATTCAAACACTTTAAAAATCATATTTAAGAATTAACATTTTAAAGAATTTCAGGGCTATTAATATTTTTAATGAAAAAACTTTCCATTTCCGTCAGATTCCTTGTCAGTTCATCCTTAACTTCCAAAAACATTTGGGCCTCTATCAATATTAATAAAATGCTTATCTTTTTTTTTGTTTCAGATTATGCTATTGCAGCGTTTTCTAAAGAAGGAAATTTTGCGATTACACCAAGAGTAATAAACCTTTTGAAGACATAATTTCCAATATCGAAACTCCATTAAATCATTATCTTTTGATGCTGCTAATGAAGTTAGATATGACACCGTTAACATAGTACGTAAAGCAAAATCTCCAAAGAACAACTTATCCTTTCATCAACGACGTGCTTTACTTGATCTTAAACATAATGAAAATTGTTGGAACCAAAGACATCATAAAATACCAAAAGATCGTACAAAATACTTTCATTTAAAAACTAAAGAACTTATTAAATTATCTATTTCTGAAAAAATAAAAAAGAACCTAACTAACTTTGAAGCTATTTCTCCAAAACTACATGGTTTACCAACAGTCCATAATCCTAATATTCCTTTAGGGCCTATTGTTAGTACAATTGGTTCTCCTACATATAGTCTTGCAAAACTTACTTTTTATTACAACTCCATATAGGTAAAACACCACATTACATTAAAAATTCTGCCGACTTTGTTGAAAAAATACATAGTATCAAAATTGAAGAGGGGCAAGAGGGTGACATAATGGTCGGTTTTGATGTTGTTTAACCTTAAACAAAAGTCTCTCTGAAAGAAACTATTGAATACATTGATCTTTTTCCAAAGGATATAACCATTCTTTTTCAGCACTGTCTTAGTACAACTTATTTTCAGTAAATTTTATTAACAGTCCCTTAGTCCCTTAGTCCTGTTATAGCTTATTTTTACATGGAAAAATTTGAAACATTAGCGTTACAAAATTCACCTAAAAACCTATAGATATACAGGGTGTTTCCTAAGTACGGTACATAACTTCAGGCGCGTATTCTGCCACTAAAATAAAGGTAACTTTGCTTCGTTACGGAAGTTTTATTGAAAAATTACATTTTTTTAAATATTTCCATAACCACTTGAGACATTTCAATCAAATTTTGCAGTGTGAGAGTTAGCAACGGTGCGTATTTTACGCTAAAACCGGCGGATTTACTATAATCAGTGGCGTGCAGACAGGATAATTGTTGAACAATTTGAGAGCAAAAAATGCGGTACACCACTGTTTCTAATCTGTCTCAATTTCTTTGGATTGTCTGTTCCATTTGGACGAAAAAATGGCTCTCGTCTTTTTTTCCTAAGAGTAGTCGTTTTCAAGTAAAAAAATCAAAAACATTGTAGTGCTCCGTGATGTAATAACCAGTGTTCATGAATGAGTCTCGTGGCAAACTCATAATAAACCTAAAAAGAAACTAAAGTTTTTTCATTGCTTTTAATTATTTTTAAACTGTCAACAAAAAAGTTATCTTAAATTGTAATGTATCGTAATTAAATGTTCAAGAATGAATACACCGCCATTTTTATTTTCTTTATTATTTAATTACAAATAGCAATCATATAAATGATCACCACTGACAAAGAATTAAAGTAAATGTTGAAAATGGCCACTTCCTGATAAAACGCACGATTCCAATCGTCTCATCAAAGACTGTCTCACTCGTTCAAAAACTCCTGGAGTATTTTTTATGGCATTACAACTTTAAATTATTCGATTTCTTAAATCATTTTCATCTAATACAAGTGTTTTATACACGAGTGACTTGAGGTGACCCCCTAAATAAAAGTCCAAAGGATTCAGATCGGGACTGCGAGGTGGCCAAGCGTGAGGACCTTCGCGACCAATCCAGAGATAGGAAAAGTGTTATCGAGGTATTGACGTGCAACAAGGCTGAAATGAGCAGGGGCACCGTCGTGCATAAACCATAAATTAGCTCTCACCTTCAAAGGCACCTCTTCTAATAGAACGTTTAGTTCGTCGGCTAAAAACTGACTATACGAATTACCATTTAGTCGGGTGGGTAAAAGTGTGGTCCAACAAGATGGTCACCAATAATGCCTATCCATACAGTTAGTGAAAATGTTTGCTGAAAGCGACCTTCTCTTAAGGCATGGGGATTTTCGTCCGCCCAAATATGTTCATTATGAAAGTTAATAATAGCTTCTCGCGAAAAAGTTGTACTCAAAAAAATGTTGTTATGGGCCATTGTATGGAGTATCCACCTACTAAAATTTAGCCTTGGTTGAAAATCGCGTGGCAACAGAGCTTGTACTCGTTGTATATGGTACGGAAATAGTAGGGAAACTTTCAAAACAGTATTTAGACTTCCTTGAAGCTGTTGTGCTATCTTTCTGGTACTAGTAGAAGGATTTTCTTCTATTTCTCGTAGTATAGCATCTTCTAGCACAGGCGTTGTTACTGTTCGAGGTTTACCAGGAACTTCCGAATTATGCTTAAAACTTCCGGTTTCACTCAATCTGGCATGTAGCTTTCTAAATGTTTTAGCACATGGCGTTACTCAATTCGGATAACGTTCATGATAAATTCGCCGAGCTTCTACTGAATTTCCATTTGCTAGGCCATAAATGAAATGCATCTGAGCCAATTCAACGTTAGTAAAGTTATTCATTTTATGTTTTCAATACTTTACACAAAGATAAATACGGTGACAAGTAAAATGTCAACAATTTCACTACCAAACAGGCAAGTGGATAATAAAATACATATTCATACCATCATACGAATATTCCTTTTTTTTAAGGCTGAAGCCGTAGTATTAGAGAAAATATTTAGATAACTTTTTTGTTGTACATTGTTAAGACATTATTATAAGTTTTTGTTATGAACGAATAAGTTCAAAGGTAAATATGTAATTAAAAATTATTATTAATTTTATTAAATACATAAATAAAAGTTTACCTCAGTGATTTGAACTACGATGTTCTTATGTACCTTTATAAGTTCAAGAATCGATGTAAATTTTGTCTTTATGATGTAGAACGATGTAAATTCTAAATAATGAATTACAATCAATTACTTATATTAATGAATGCGACTGCAATATCGCAAGGATTACACATTCAAACAACTTGACTAATATTAAATTATTATAAGTTTTGTTATGAACGATTAAGTTCAAGGTAAATATGTAATTAAAATTATTATTAATTTATTAATACATAAATAATAAAGTTTACCTCATAGGTTTGAACCTACGACCTGTATTTAATAGTACCAATACAGGTTCAAATAATCGATATAAATTTTGTCTTTATGTATTAAACTGATTAAATTCTAATATAATGAATTACAATCAAATTTATATTCAAATGTTGAATCCTTATATGCAGGTCATTCATTAATATAATAATTTAATTATATATATTTAATTATTATGAACATGTTTAAAAATTATGTAATAAATGATAATAATTCATTCTATACACGTTATATCATTCATCAATTCTCAATGTAATTATTATAAATGTATGAAATTTATTATATTTTCATTATAATGTATTTAATAAAATAATGACATTTTAAAATACAGTTCATAAGCAAAAAACTTTGAGTTTTATAGTTTATTATGCTTGACGAGATCATTCGCAAAGTGGTATATGTTTTTACTCAAAATTACAGTCGTTAAAAGAAATCGTATGCAGTCAATCAAACAATTGAGACAGATTAGACATATCTTTAATTGTGATATTGCCTCAAATAAATTTATAAATACTCTCAAACACTAAAATTTATTATGTTAATATTTTAAATGAATTTCAGTTCTTTAACGAAGCATTTTTGAACATAGTTTATAAGCAAATTGCCTTTACTTTAGTCAGAATAGTTCCTATTATGACTTAGTAACCACTGTATAGATCCATTGTTTTGGAGACAGAGAAGAGGCACTACATGACTTTCTGGTTTTTATAAATGGTATACATCCTAGCATCCAGTTTACCATGGAAAAAGAAACTGATGGAAGTTTACCATTTCTTGACATATTAATATCTAAAAATAAGTAATTCACTATCTTTAAGGTTTACAGAAATCCGACACACACTGATAAACACATTCATAAATTATCAAACCACCATCCACGTCCAAAAATTTGTGTAATTAAACCTTTTGTAGATTGAGCAAAACGAATTTTTAGAAGATGATTATAAATATTTAATAAAATCCTTACAAGATAATGGATATTCACTTACCGATATTAGTAATGTTATTACAACTTCAAGACGTAACCTTAAAGAAAAACCAGCTTTTAATGTTGGTACTGCTTTTCCTCCTTTTATGGCTAATGTTACAAGTAGAATTGGAAAAATCGTAATTAAATATGGGATTAGGACTGTTTTTTAACCTACATGAAAAATTAAAAGAAAACTTAAGATCACCAAAAGATGTTTCAAACCCATTATCATCTTCCGAAGTGTATAAGTTACCTTGTTTATGTGGAAAAGTATATATTGGAATCACACAACGCAGTTTTGGCACAAGACGTAGGTCAACCAGAGAAGTCTGCGGTAGCTGACCATGCCTTAAAAAATCTAAATCATGACATTCAATTTGGAAATATGGAAATATCTTCAAGACAAACTCATTATCATGTTCGACTACAACGTTATTGAGATAAACTCGATGATCAAAATGAAAACATCCGATTCCTGTGACCAAATGAAACAAAACATTGTCAATAAATATTAGAGTCTATTGTTACCGGTTTTCAAGATACAGACTGTTTTTTAATTTTTTCGATTTCGCAGAATTGCCATAAAAATGACCCTGTATGTTCCAAACTAGAGGAGTTATAACCAAGGAATAATGAATCTTGAATCGATTCGACACAAATTCATTATTCACCATTTTTAAGACCTGAATTAATTTCAAAATAAGATTTTTTCCAACTTTATGACGAATTTCCAAGAGCAATAGTCTTTTATGGGCCCACTTGACGTACGGCTAACCAAGGAATTATGACACTGAGAGTTAATTAAGACATAATAATCCACAAGAAATGTTCAAATTATTGATATGAAGGAAATGAATATAATATTTGACATCACCTGTTCATTGAAAAACGTGCTACATTATGTTCTTCATTGTTAAATAACTCTTACACCTATTGACAAAGTTACTTCTTTGTTAGATTTAGCTGGATTATTTTAATGGATGTCATGTTCATGTTTGTGAATGCTTCCATCAATTTCAAATTGTTTTTTAACTTTAATTGCACCATAATTATTTTTGGTTGACATTTTTCATCGTTATTCGACCGTTGGGTTTTATTTGTCATCTTCAAGGTAGTTTAACAATATAAAGTTTTAATGAACAGTTATTCTTTTTAAATTGAATTCATAGTTTTTTCGTTTCTCAAACTGTTATATTAATAAGGCTTATGTTTTCAATTTTCAACTTTCCAAAATTGTTTCAACATCTTTAACAATTTAATAGATAATATTACTACTGAAGCTAATTTGAAATTCATATGCAAATTGTATTGCTGTGCGCTCTCGATATCAATTGTCGTAAAAATAAAATTATTTTATTCACGTTTATATTTATTTAAATTTAAAAATAATATATATATATATATATATATATATATATATATATATATATATATATATATATATATATTTTTTTTAGATTTAAAATTTAAATAAGACATTTTTTTTTTAAAATTAAATAAATAAATTGATTAACGTTTAAAGTTTTTTCTCTTTGTCAAAATTTATTTAAAATATAAATTCTTGACAAAAAAATTAAATATAATTTAATTAAAAATTTAAAATTTAATATATATATATATATATATATATATATATATATATATATATATATATATATATATATATTATTTAAAAGGAAATCATTTAAACATTAGTCAAAATCTAAATTGATTTTAACAGTCAAATTACAAAAAATACATGTTTGTATTCGATGCGACAAATGCTTAAAACATGGATTTAGGAAAGAAAATAGAGGGTTAAATTGTAAACTGTATATAACGAACTATAGAGGATAATCTACAACAGCTTCAAAAATTTACAAATAGAAAAATTATAAAATTAAAAATAAACAAAAACAATATTAAAGGTTTAACATAAAACCAACTTTAAAAAATGTCATATTAGAACTATAAAATTGGAAAGATCTAATACATCAAAGACAATGATGAACTTCATTGTTGGTAACAAAATGAAATAATCACAATATTGAAAGTAGGAATATGAAACCTAACATACCCAACAAAAATTAATATTTTTTAGTTTAAATTTACGTAATTTCGATTTGAAAAAGCATATTTCATTACAACACCTAAAAATTTCTCCAAACAATGAACGAAAATAATCTAAAATTTTTATCGACAGTTTTACAAACGAGTAAGATCCGTAGACTTTGCGTTACAAAGGGTCAACCAAATGTAAACTAATCGATTTCGATTTTCTGAATTCACCAATCATTAAACTATGAACTAAAATTGTTAATAGATAAACAAAATTACCACAGAGGACAAACTGGAAGATGTTGAAAAAGAAACTCATTGAAAAATAAAAACGACGGTGATATAGCATTATTGCGTTAACAACGACAATACAAACGACAGCCTTTTTAAGAAGGTATAGAAAAAATTTTTTATCCTTTATTATAAAAAATAGCAAAAACAATCTAAAGATAATAACATGGGAACTGTAAAATTCAATAAAGCGCAAAAAAATGTTACTAGTTTTTATAATTCAGAACAAACTTTTTTAAAGCAACAAAAAATATACAAGGAAAAATCTGGGATAACAATGAAAAACAAACTTTTGATCATTCATGTTTTAAAATTATAATCATAAAAAATGACGTAAAAATTTTTAAACCAAATGGACTTAAAAATATTACGTAGAAAGTCGAATGTGCAATAAATAGAGACTAATTAAAAAGGACATACTTATTTTAGGAAAAATATTTCAACAGAAACAAAAAATATTAAATAAAAAATAAATAGACTTAGTTACTTTATTTTAAAATATCACAAATGTTATATACTAAAAAAACTTAGAAGATAAAAAGAATTTTTTACCAGTGCTTTCTAATTTTGAAAAATTTGATAAAAACGCATTAAACCAATACTGGAAGAAAAAATTAATCTCCTATCCCAAATTTGGTTTGGAACAATTTAATTAAAATATATATATATATATATATATTATATATATATATATATATATATATATATATATATATAAAAATTTATATATATATATATATATATATATTTTAAAGATATCTTGTGAAATATGATGATATGGACCTAAAATTTTATGTTAAAAATTACTTATTTTGTATTTAATATTTATAAAAAACCAATTGACGATAATTTATGATACCCCTATTTATTAAAAGTCACTGTCATAAAAAAAACAAATGACAAAATGGTATGCTAAGAACGTATCGCCAATGAAAATGTACATGTAACATTTATAAAAGAATTATATTAACAAAAAAACATTGATAATAAAATTATCTTTAAATAATAAAACATAAAAGCACCTATTTACAAAACGAAAAAAGCTATCACACTGGGCGTCATTTATGATAAAATAACATTGGAAAATTTCTTTAAAAGTAATTATAAAATATCTACCTAATTATGTTACCAACAAAATCTAAATTATAAATTTAATAAATTTATGTTAGAATTTATTTAATTTTTATATATATATATATATATATATATATATATATATATATATATATATATATATATAATGTGTAAATGGAATTGCTTAACTTTAAGATATCAAAAAATTTTTTGGAATAACGATTTGGTTTACATTCTAAAAATATTTATATCGGGTGATTGAAAAAATATAATAATTTTTTTTTAATGAAACACCCTGTATATTTTTCATTTTATTCACTGTTACATTTAGAATAAAAGTTAAAATTTGTCTGTTCCTAAGTTCTGGATATCGTCATTTAGTAAAAATTTAACTTTGGAACCACGATGCGACATTTAAATCTGTTTATACCACCGACTATTAATAATTCTACTAAAAACAAACTGGGAAATTTTTCGAAAACATAAAACTAACAGAATGATTAACTTAAAATTAATTTTTTCAAACAAATGAAATGTATATTTTTAAATTTCGATTGTGAAATAATACTAATTGATAATAGGTTTTTAAGAACTCTTCTTGGATATTGACGCTTTTGTAAAATATTCAAAATACAAATTTACTAAGACAATAAATTCAACAAAAAATGATAAGCCGCTCTTAAAAAAAAACAATTGCATTATTGTTTTGACATTTTATAATCATTAAAATATTGTCCATTAGTTTTTTTTTTGGATTGTCGTTTTTCAATATTAATCAATTTCATCACTATTCAGATCTAATCCCACATCTTAAATTGTTGATCACCAGCATCGATTAGTTAATTGTAATTAAATCAATTTTAATGTATTTTTTTTCTTTGATGAGTCTTACTGAAAAGATATTTGTTTTGGTTATTTTTTTTAAAAATATCGGGTAATATTTAGTTTAAATTAACCTATCAAAAGAATTGTTTGCCATTCGTATTTTCTTATTTACTCTGGATTTTGTTTATTTGTTCTTCTAATGTCCATATTTTCAAATAAAGCGTCAATATCTCAGAAGGTCCGTCTTAACTATGAAACCTATTATCAATTAGTATCTACTTTTCACAGAATTGAAATGTGAAAAATATACAGGGTGTTGCATTTGAAAAATGAGAAAAATTACATTTCCGTAAGTTAATCATTCTGTATAGTTTTACATGTTTTCGAAAAATTTCCCAGTTTGTTTGTTAGTAGACTATTATTAATAGTCGGGTATAAACAGATTTACAACGCTCGCATCGTGGTTCCAAAGTTAACTCTATTTGGTCTAAAGTACGATATCTGCAGAACGTTAGATACAGATACTAATTTCTACACTTTATTCTAAATGTAACAGTAAATCAAAAATCAAAAAAATACAGGGTGTTCCATTAAAACACATTTGGTTGGCATATTTTTCAATCACCCTATATACTAAATATTTTAATATTCCAATGACAGTACAACCCAAAATTGGTTTGATACCTAATAGTTAAAATCCTTACCATAGCACACCCTGTATATATATATATATATATATATATATATATATAATATATATAATTATAATCATAATACTTCCAAATATTATCATACATATTAAAATCGAAATACGAAGCGAGGGAGACGCTATTCAAATTAATATGCCTAATGGCACGATAAATCAACGTTAATGACCTAATAATTTACAATTTCTGAAATTAATAAAATTTGCACATGCTAACCAAAAGAATATTTCGAAACGATTTTTAAATTTGAAAATCCACCAATAACAACAAGCCTTCCCAACCATATACCACTCATTGATATTTCTCATGTTTAAACTTGCCACATAAATTTTACTTAAATAGAACACCCTTATTTATTACATTTCCCTAATTTTTTAACCAATTCGTTTGGTATCAGTATTCCCTATACCTAAATCCAACCACTTTTAGATATTTCATTATCAGTTAAAACATAACAACACTAATTATTTCAACATTAGTAAAGGGTACATGATTCCATTATTTAATGATATTTTGTTATTTTTCAAAGTTATTAATTCTGAAAATAAAATAGCCTGAAAGGATTATTAATTGTTTGACTAGGTATTTTGTATTAATTAATTGATAACTTACAAACAAAATAACTAAATGTAATATTAAACAAATAAAGTTTTATAATAAGTGTTCAAAATTAGCACCATCTACTTCTAAACATTTATGAATCCTTTTCATTAAGTATGTCTTGTAATTCTGGAAATATGGTCGTTAAGAATTAAAAGCAAGTAAGACTCTCTGCATCATATCTTCCTTTGTCGTAACAGGTTTGGAAAATACCTGATTTTAATGTAACCCCAAATACCAAAATCTAAGGCCAAACCAGAGAGCGAGCTGGCCAACGAAACGGACCCTGATTGGCAATCCATCTATCATCAAACATGTCGTAAAGATGTGAGCAACAGGCCCAAAGTTATGAATAGGTGCTCCATCTTGCTGATACCAAGCTGAAGCCCTCTCCATTTCTTAAAGATTAACCGGTCGTACCTCTAAAATGTGGCAATATCTTGTACCATTTTAATGCTAAAATTTATCGTCTTTATTGCACAAAAACATTAAAACTCCAACTATCTTGGAAATAACGTTCTCTACTAACATGTGACATTAGACCAAAATGGAATTATGTCGATAAATAATCCATTTTGCAAACTTTCTTCATCACACCATATAACTTTTTTTCATCCTCTTGGGTCTCATTAAAACCATTCACAGAATTCTACCCTTCGAGGAAGATCACCTAATTGTAAGTGTTGCACCAAATGATATGAAAATGGTTTCCATTTGTATTTTTTTAAATGCGATGAATTGTTCTCGTCGACAAAGTGATCTCTCACAATCTCTAATGGAGGCAATTGGAGAGGTCGTAACATAACCCAAAACATTAATTTCGTTTATGTCACTGTCCAGTAGTGGTTTATTTTTATTAATTTTTGTCTTAAATTGACCAAACTGACGGCAGTTTTAAGCAATCTTCTTACAATATTACCAGTTGTTTGGTCGATTTGGATATCTTTCTGCAAAACACGGCAAGTCCGTTCAACAATTCTATTACACTCGCCGTAAATAATAATAAGATTTAAAAAATCATCATTAGTAAATCCTACATTTGCCATTATTTACTATGAAATACAAACTGGTAAAGAAAACTGTCAAAACAACATAAACAATTAACGTTCTAACTATCAAATCTTTGACAGCCATTTACTAATGTTGAAATAATTAAGTGTTGTTATGTTTTAACTAAGATAATGAAATATCTCAAAAGTGGTTGGATTTAGGTATAGGGAATACTGATACCAAACGAATTGGCTTAAAAAAATACAGCGGAAAATGTAATAAAATACAGGGTGTTTTATTTAAAAAGTAACTTATAAATGATTTAAATTGTGCATGTTGGCGGCTAAGTTTAAAACACCCTGTATGAAATATCAATGGATGGATATATGGAGTTAACGAGCAAGCGCTTGTTGTTTATTGGTTACAATTTCACGTAACTAACTTCGTTATTAATGGAGATATCGTTATTCAATGCGGACTAGGATTTTTCAAAATTAAAAATCGAAATATCTCGAAAATACTTCATTTTGGTATAGGACATTGTGCACAAATTTTATCTAGAATTTCATGTAGAATTCGAAAATAAAATAAAAAATATTAGGTTCCATTTAAAATAACAAAGTTGACGTCTACATCCGGTATAACCGGAAGTGCCACATTCAGGCCAATATTATATTTGAACTCAGCGTCATCCAAAACCTACAGCTTTGTAATTTCATATTTTTAACATAACTGTATGCGCCATTACTTTTAATCAAAACTCTTCGCGCCACACCCTGTATTTCTGCATGCCAACTGTTAAACAAGAGATTAAAAGATTCAGTGTGAAATACTGTGACCCAGTGAAGGTGCATACTAATAAATTAGTGAATAAACTAATGGACAAAACAGATGAACTGCGACGTTTAAAATTTAAACCATCAGACTTATCAAATAAGTTTAATTAATTTAGTCCACAGTGTTTAGTTGTAAGTAGAAATATACAAATAAGCATAGACTAAGAAACTAAGAAAGTGTTCACTGGAACGCTCCCTGCAGGTGAATTGTATTATATCACAAAACGAACTTATTGTCTTAACTAGACAGATTGTTCAATAAACGGAGATTATAAAAAAATCTGACGAAGAGTAAGTGTCATAGAAACGTTTAGATTGTATAATATGAAAATACACCATTAAAAAACCCAAAAAAGATAAGTATTTTATTATGTGTAATAATTGTGAAAGCTTACATTTTCATATTCCATCAATATTACATTGAACTTTATTCCCGAAAATACCGGTCCAATTACACCCAACATTAGAATGTAATTAAACACTCGTTAGTCGTTAATATGAATAATAATTGTAGAATATTAAATCTTAGCGTATATATTTGAAGAAGTTACCTACAGAAATATGTGATCACTCTATATTGATTAGATTTTACACACATTAAACGAAAACAGTAGAAACTTGTAAGATTTTTTTGAGTCTCGCAAAAGCATCATAATGACAAATTAAATTACAGTGTAACTCAGAAAATATTACTGAGAAAACGTGCTTGAAGAAAATATGTACGAAAACATTTGAAAACCTCAATAAATTTTGATTATGAACAAATTGTCATCACAATGTAACCCCTTTATTTACTTTACCTGAAAATATTTATCGGAAAAATTAGGGAAAAATCCTCTAGGGATGATTCAAATTTAATTTTAATTGGCGATTTTGCATATTCAAATTTATTAAATTTAAATACTAATTTAATTACTATACTTTAAGGTAACGCCAGCGTTTTAATGGGATTCAATTTTCGTTTTCCCAAAAAACAGGAAGAAGGGGATATTATCAATTCAATTCACATTTCGTTTTTCGAGTGCATCAGTTTTATATACTTTTCATAACGCGGTGACAAAAACACTAAACCTAATAAATCACGTATTTGGCAACCTTTAAAAAAAGTGCCTAAAACGAAAGCCGATTAATCATTCAGACATTATGTAAAAAAAAATCTTTGTAGCGGTTAGTGAAATTATTTAGATATCATTCGTATACAATATATTTGCGTTAACAATAAAGAGAAAGGATAAAACGTAATAAATAAGCACTAAAAAAAAATCCTTTATCTTCAAAACGTGCTGCCACATGCTGGTATAGATGCTACTACCTTCTTTTGTTTTGTCTCCCATTTTATTATCTTCACAAATTTCCGCGTTTCTTTTTGTGTCTACGCGAGTAAGGAAATCAACTCGAATCGTTAAGCTTATTAAATCGTGTATAATATAAATAGCTAAAGTGGGTAGATGAAGGAATGCAACAATCTGATTTGCATAATAAAAGACCCGGAGCATGTAACCAATTAGATACATTGTCAACTGTGTCACAACAAATCTCATCCTTTTAAATGAGATTTATTTATAAATATAAAAAAGTTAACGTCCCTAAGAAAATCCCGTAAAAGGTCAAAGACTGCAAAAAATAAACTTACCTCCACACGCTTGTTTAAAATCATCACAGCAATCCCCAAGTTTAAGACAAGCGTGATCGCAATAGCAAGGTTTGTCATTTAAATCTTCAATTATGGCATTTAGTGGTGCTTTTTGGACAACACAAGAAGAGTCTCGACCTGGACAACACAAATTTGCTTCCTTACAGCTTCCACATTCGACACATCTTTGAGTTAATAATGATATTAAAACACCGGACACTATTATAAATTGCATTTTTTTTTTTTGCGAATTTCTGTTTTAGGATATATACGCGCGCGTGTGTTGGCGAGTCTCACAGGAATTACAAGCCAACCCTCTTCAAGCGGCAATCAAATACCGAATGCCCGTTGAATGCGCCGTCAAGCAACTTTTCAGGTTTAGTTTCAGGACGTTTTAAGTGGAGGGAGAACATCCCCTACTCATTTTCTAAAGAGTTGCACGTTATTAATAATATGAACCAAACTTTTCTTATAAAAAGTTGTCTATACGTTTTTTTGATCCTCGTGTGTATAAAATTTTCCATTATCTTTTAAATTTAATCCACGAAATCAGCATAATTATTTTGCGGTCTGACAACTCATATAGAACTTTGACTTTTCTGGAATTTTTCTATGTAAACGATCTAATAAAACGACAACTGTACAAAGTAATCAAAATTTCATTGTATCAAACATCGTTAAAGTGACGACCTGGTGAAAATATTACATTATAGTAACATTTAACTTTAAAAAGTGTTGTTAGTTACTTGAGTTATCTTGACTTTATGGCACATCGCTAAATTCTACACCAGTAATGCAATTTAGAAGAGTAAAATTTAATCTTAAAATATCTAGTGTGAAACAGGACACGACATCCAAACCACAAAGTGAAAATGAAAGAACAGGAAATGATGCATTCTTTAGGATAACTATGCAACCTCAAATAAGTAACATTGTATAAACAACAATAATAATTTATATCAGCTGCCTTGGTGGTGGAATGCCTTGTACTCGACCAGCGAGAGTTCAAATTTGACCTAGGTAGCTGTTTTTCTAAGATAGAGAAAAACCAAAGCACTCCTTCTTTACGGATAGGAAGTAAAACTATACGATCTATACGATCTTAAACACGTCAAACATCCCTTACTAAAGGTGCAATTTATTTAGTAGAGCAAAACTCTAAAAACCATTAGTAGTTGACACTCAAAGCTTCAAAGCTATGACTGAAATTTTCGTTTGTGTCTCGATCACAATCCACAAATACAAATGCACATGCGAACACAAATACGAATGCGAAAGCGAAAGCGAAAGAGAAAGCGAATACGAAAGCGAAAGCGAATGCGAAACCTAATGCGAATACGAATACGAGTACGAATACTAGTACGAGTACGAATACGAACACGAACACTCACACACTCACACACTCACGCACTAACACTACAGACACACTCACACAGTCACACTCCAATCACACACTCGCTACGCACACGCCACACACGCACACACACACACACGCACCACGCACGCAACCGCACGCACGACACAAACAAACACACACACACACACACACACACACACACACACACACACACACACACACACACACACACACCACCACGCAACACGCACCACGCACCACGCACACACGCACGCACGAAACAACACACCACACACCACCACGCACGCACCACGCACCACGCACGCACGCACCACAACACACACACACAACACACACTACACAACAACACAACAAAACACTACACACACACGCACACACACCACACAAACACACACACCACCACCACCACACACACACACACACAAACACACCACACAAACATACACACACACCACACCACACACACACACACCACACACACACACACACACACACACACACACACACACACACACACACACATTCACACACACACACACCACACACACACATCACACACCACACAAAACACAACATACACAACACACACACACACACACACACACACACACACACACACACACACACACACACACACACACACACAACACCACACACACACACACACACACACACACAACACACACCACCACACACCCAAAATCACACCACACACCCAAAAAACAAACCACACCACACACCACACCACCACACACACACACACACACACACACACACAACACACACACACAAAAAAAACACAAAACACCACACATCAAAACCCTCACACTCACCACAAAAACTCACACACACAAAACAACCCAACAAAACAAAAAAAACAAACCAA
>JARFJB010001396.1:0-22500 GCA_036346205.1 Vesta saturnalis
TGTGCTTATAATTTTCAAGGTAAATGAAAAAGACGATTCATTGTTCTGGTTATGTATAAAATAGATTTAAATCATCTCTTTCAAGAACAAAGGCATTGTCAACGATTTAAAGTTTATGCTTATAAGGTCACACCTCTGCAAAGACGATCCATTCATCTCAATTCTAGGAAATCAAGAGCCCTGAGGTGCATGTTTCAAAGCAACGCCTCTAAACAGGTGGCCGTTCCCTAAACAGGTAGCCGTTTCCTAAAACAGGTACCGTTTCCTAAAAACAGGTACCCGTTTCCTAAAAACAGGTAGCCGTTTCCTAAAACAGATAGCTGTTTCACAACCGTTTCCCCCGAAAAAGGCGGTCTATTGTTCAGGTCGAGATTCCACATCTCAATTCCAGGAAATCAAAAAGATTGTTCAAAGTCTATGCTTACAATTTTCAAGGTGTAAGAGCAAAGACGATCTATTGTTTTCTGAGTCATTCTTAAATTCTAGAAATCAATAACAAAGGCGACCCATTGTCAACGCTTCAAAGTCTATGCTTACAATTTTCAAAGGTTATATGAGAAATGAACAAAGACGATTCATTGTTCTGGTTGATTTATAAAAATAGATTGTTATCTACACTTCGATTCTGAGAAATCAGTTTTCAAGAACAAAGGTGATTCATTGTCAACGATTACAAGGTCACACTCTGAGAAATGAACAAAGACGATCCATTGTTCCGTTATTTTAAAAATAAATTGTTATCTCAATTCTAGGAAATCAAGAATAAAGTCCATTGTTCAAAGTCTATGCTTACAAGGTCACACAAGTGAACAAAGACGATTCATTATTCCATTAGAAATAGATTGTTATCTCAATTCTGAAATCAAGAATAAAGACGATGCATTATTCAAAGTCTATGCTTACAATTTTCAAGGTGAGAGAACAAAGACGATCTATTGTTGAGTCGTAGCTTCTGAAATTCTGAGAATAAAGACGATGCTTTGTTCAGACTGGTCATCTAACAAGTAAAATATTTTTTATAAAACTACCGCAATATACGGATAAAAATCGATTTAAGTAAATATACATGGGACTTAACATACTTTTGCTGGATCATATTACTCCAACCATATGTAAACATGCTCATTTCTAGTGTTTAGTCGTAGTGAGGTTGTGGACAAGGTAAAGTCATGAAAAAGCAATAAAATCGCTCCTGGATACCATGTAATAATAATATGAATAATAATTTAACATTTTGTTGTTCATGCTGTCAAAATAGTGATGGTAGTAGTAGTAGCAAAAATGAAGAGAAACAAGATGAAGGTTATTCCGACTGGTCATCATCATTTCAACATAGGGCTGAGGTGTATAACAGGCAGCTAATGAATACTTAATCGATTGTGCTTCCTATAAACTATCGAATGATACGCATATTGAAATTGGATACAGTACACACTTAACCTTGCACCAGCAGTGCGTATGAGATGTGGCAACAGCGTGATATTAGACGTGAAGGAATGGAATGAACTTTTAAGATGGTATTCATATGTAGAAATACAATTTCTTCGATCCCAAGAAATTGAAAGCCAAATTGATTGGTCACATGTAAACGAGGAGGATATAATACATGAGCAAGATTACGAATCTCTACCTAGCAATCTCGGTATTTATTACAATTGGGAATTGCTTAAAGGATATGAGAGAATTTTGAAAACTGTTATGATAGAAAACTACAACTGTTGTTCGTGTACATTCAATGCCTATAACATACAAGAACTATTCGATTTGAAGGATATAATAAGCTATAGATTGGAATTTCTTGAATCTTACAATCTGGTGTGTTTCTATGAAAAATTCATACGACAAGTGGTTGACTACCGTCGTTTTCGTGAGAAGGAATTCGGTGATGATGACATTTATAAAGACATTGATGATGTTATAAATGCCAAGTATAATATTAATTCACATAACACTGTATGCTTAATGGAAATATTGTACTATCGCCCTGCTTATCTAATGTATAGCATTTACTAAAAATAAAGTTTTTACACGATTTTAGGTATAAATACCCTACCCTATCCCTCAAGGTGAACAATGATAGGTAAGAAGCGGAAGAGTGCAGGTGGTTTAGTGAATACGCTAATCAATAAACTTCCGGTGGAATTGCATTTACCCGGTTACCAGTATTGTGGTCCCGGTACAAAATTAGAGAAACGACTAGCACGCGGCGACCCCGGTATTAATCAATTAGATGCGCAGTGCAAACTGCATGATATCAGTTATAGAGACTACCAAGATTTAGAAAGTAGACATAGAGCAGATAAAATTTTAGAAGAAAAAGCTTGGGAACGCTTTAAATCGGCAGACGCAACATTAGGTGAACGAGCTGCAGCTTTAGCAGTCGGTGCCACCATGAAGGCAAAGAGAAAATTCGGGATGGGGTGTCGGTCCAAGAAGAAGAAGAATGGTGAAAGTTTATTGCATGTACGGAAAACAATAGCTAAAGAAATGAAGGCTAACGGAGATTTCACCGACACAATAAAGTCAGCACTGTCAACGGCAAAACGTGTAGTAAAAGGTTGGGGAAAGAAAAACATTAAAGTTCCTAGAGTAATTCCCTTACCTAAACAAGGAGGTGTTTTACCATTTCTTATTCCGTTATTCGCAGGATTATCAGCAATCGGTGCTTTAGCTGGCGGTGCATCGGGAATAGCCAAAGCAGTCAATGATGCAAAAAATGCCAAAAAATTGCAAGAGGAGACATCGCGCCATAATCGTATGATGGAATCGATCGCTGGTGGCGCATTCTATCTAAAACCATACAAATCTGGAGGTGCATTATACTTAAAACCGTTTCCAAAAAACTGAGTAGATTACCCGAAAGAGCGTTAACAGATATTGATTTAAAGAAATACACAAAGGTGTACCATACTTTAGGGGTATTTTTATGAGAGATAGCCTGCCTAAATTACCACAGAAAAATGAATCTGGAATCATCAACTTAGATAGTCAGAGTGGACCGGGTACACATTGGGTTTGCTACAAAAAGCGTGGTGAAAAGGTATGGTATTACGATAGTTTCGGTAATCTTCGACCACCAGTTGAAGCGATTAACTACTTTCGGGGATGTAAAATTTATTATAATTATAATCAAGATCAGGAATTTAATAGCATTATTTGCGGGCACCTATGCCTACAATTTCTATATAAATAATCAACATAACCTTAAATTTTCTCAGTTATGTCAATAACATTCAGTTTAGAAGGTGTTGGTAACATAGCTAGCTGCAACTTCTACCCACCGATAGAGCTAGATTTGGAGAAGAAATACGTTGTTGGATTGGTGGGATTTTACGGTGCAACAGCATTAGAAACATTTATACGGGCAACGATAGATTTTATTTTAGAACAAATTCATCTCATTTGCGAGTGATTAATATTCCACACGGTGCCTATGAGTTAGATGAAATTAGTGCTTACTTGAAATCAAAGATACCCACAGAAAAATTTTTATTAGGGCAAACAACAATACGCTTAAGTGTGAGATAAACAGTTCATTTGAGATCGATTTTACTAAAGAGAGTAGCATTGGCCGCATGCTCGGGTTTGAGCCTAGAATACTAAAAGCGAACGTTCTCCACACATCTGCGTTAGACATCCAAATAATTAAACACACTAATCTGCATGTGGAGTGCAACATTATAAAGGGATCTTATCGAAACGGTAAACCTGCAAAGGTAATATACGAAATTGACGTTTCCGTACCCTCGGGCTACCGTTTGGATAAAGTTCCAACCAACACACAATATTTAGAAATAAACACAGACATAATCAGTAATATAACAATAAAATTGACAAATCAAAAGGGTGAGTTAATAGACTTTGGTGAAAGTGAACCATTCACGGTACGCTTAGAACTAAAAGAACATGGGTCTGCGAATTAATCATAGGACAATTCCATACAAAAGACCCAATCAACCCTCATTGCAGTTAACATCTGCAGAGAAATACTTTTTAACATCAATTGGATTGAAAGTTCTGAGTGAGCAAACCAGTAAACGTGTTTCAAAGCGTACATTTTAATAGAATTAATGTATCTCTAAGAAATATTAAATTTGTTGAATGAAGTTTACTTTAATGTCTATCTCTTTTCCACAATGATATGTCCTGCTTACACACATCTGAAGCTGAATGCATTTATCTAAAATATGCAATGTTTTATTGAACAATAGGTTTTCTTTGTTAATAATAGCATTTGCATTCTTAAAAAAATTTGTAGGAATGTATAAAAAAAAAATTCAAGCTAATAAAGACTTTCTTTGTATAAAACACACACAATTCATCTGCATTCTTAAAAATTATTTTTAATCACTTTAAAACTTGTCAAAACTACATCGCATAATTAGTAATATAATAATTAATGAAAATGAAAAAGGTTTCGCTATAAATAACAATAGGTTTGCATTCATAAGTGTGCTAATGTGAACAAGGATTTTCTTTGTATAACACATTTATAGTGCCTTCTTAAAATATATGAAGTAAACAAACTGTAAAAGGCATAATTAATAACAATTAATTTATAGGTTTGAAATTCATATAAAAGACATCATCCCTTTAGTAAATCTTTAATTACTCATCAACCCTCATTGCATCTACACAATGACCGAATCATTAAACATCTTTCAAAACGTACATTTTGATGATGCTATAATTAAATCAGATATTCACACCTATCTTCCGTATGGCTCTTCTAAGTATGGACCTTCCGAAGAAATACGCATTTTAATTCAAAGTCAGGATCTAATTACAGCTACTTATGATAGTTTTCTGTACATAGAAGGTAAGCTGAAGAAAGAAGATGAAGGAAAATCATGCAACTTAACCAATAATTTCCCCAACTTCCTTTTCGAAGAGATTCGTTATGAGTTAGGCGGTCAAAGAGTGGACGTTTGCCGAAATCCCGGCATAACATCTACACTTAAAGGATATATTTCTTATACGACAAGCAAGAGCAAAGCATTAAGCCATTTGGGGTGGTCACCAAAGAATGAGGAACCATTACAAGTAGAATTCGATGAGGGAAATGGTGAAAAATCCTTTACAGTATGCATACCATTGAACCACATATTTGGAATAATGGAGGATTATCGTCAAGTGATCGTGAATATGCGTCAAGAGCTGATTTTAATTCGATCTAGAAGCGATACAAACTGCTACTATGGTGACGTTGATGCGGAAATAACCCTAAATAAAATTCAATGGAAAGTACCACACTTAACCCTTAGTGATGCCGCGAAACTAGACTTGTTTGAAGGAATAAATAAAATTCTATTGTTACTGTTCCATTTCGTCAATGGGAGTTATATGAATTACCTGCTTTAAAACAAGCAACCTCTGATATATGGCCAATAAAAACGTCAACGCAACTGGAAAAACCACGCTGGATAATTGTTGCATTCCAACAAGGCAAAAGGTACACAAAGTCTGCAAGAGCCGTAAATTTTGATCACATTAACATTAGAAACCTTAAAGTACACCTGAATTCCGAGTATTATCCCTATGAAGCAATGCATTTGAACTTCAGTGCTAACCAATACATACCTGCCTATCGCAATTTTTTGAAATTCCAATGTGACTGCTATGGTGAAGATGATACAGATGCGTTATTCAACTACACCGAATTCAAATCATGTCCAGTATTTGTAATGGACTGTTCTAAACAGAATGAATCCTTAAAAACTCAACAGTAGACATCAAATTGGAAATGGAAACACTAACACCTTTCGATAATGGAATCGTTGCCTATGGTCTTATTCTCCACGATGCTATTGTGCAGTACAACCCACTCACCGGAGAAGTGAAAAATTATAATCTGTATTATATAAATAAAAATGTTGTAATTATTCGTTTAGTTTCATTTCATCCCTCAAAGATGAAAGTAGTTGCGCAGAAACAAAAACTTCCAATTCAAAATCATGACTTTGATGAAAAGTCTGGTACTTCGAAACATGGTGATTTACTTCCTAATAGTATACGTGGCATTATATGTGGCCCCTCCAACTGCGGCAAAACAAACGCAATGATTAGTTTGCTTACTGAGAAAAACGGTTTGAAATTTAAACATGTATACGTATACTCCAAATCATTAAATCAAAACAAGTACAAACTTTTACAGGAAATCCTACTTCCGATAAAGGATATAGGTTACTTTACGTTCAGTGATAATCAAGATGTGATTGAACCGAATTGTGCAAAAGCAAATTCTATCTTTATCTTTGATGATATCGCCTGTGAAAAGCAAAATAACATAAGGGCATATTTTTCTATGGGTAGACATAACGATATTGATTGTTTCTATTTGGGTCAAACTTACAGTAAAATTCCAAAGCAATTAATTCGTGACAATGCGAATCTAATTATATTATTTGAGCAAGATGAATTAAACCTAAAACATGTGTATGAGGATCATGTAAGCCCCACCATAAGCATGACATTGTTTAGGGATATGTGTTCAAAGTGCTGGATAGATCCGTTTGGGTTCATAGTCATAAATAAGGATGCTGAAGTCAATAATGGTCGCTATAGGAAAAGGTTTGATGAATATATAATACCTTAGCCTGATTTCAGTGGTTTAGTAGTTACACATCCGTTTAGGTATTAACAGCCCTTTTGCTACAATGGATAATAAGGAGATGATATTAAAGCGAAAAATTATTCAGGCTCGTAAAATAATACAGCAGAAATACAACAGTCTTAAAACTACCCGCATTGATAATGAAAGAATGTTTGAAAGTACTTATAAACCTCTAATAGAACCCCTAACTGAAATAGCGAATAAAATGCATCCTGATAAGAAAACAAAGGAGTCCGTTAAACCCAAAAACTCACCTTTGTTCATATTTCGAAGAAAACATGCTACTACTAGCCCACCACACTTCCTTTCACCAGGGAAGAGTGCTACAAGCCCCCTAGCTCAACTTCCGCTGTTTCAAATAAATCCCCCTCCTCGTACACCACCTTTCCTAGAAACATCTGTCGTAGGAGAGATTACTACCGAGGAGGAAGAACCTCTTAGTATCACAGATGATTCCTGTAATGAACCCATCTCTGAAGAATTTCTCGAGCAGTACCACGAATTACCTCGTATATATGTTGAACGGATTATGAGGGATCTTGAAGGTGCTATTGATCACACTTATGGAGTCCACTACGACGCCAAAACAGACAAATGGGCAATTGGTAATACCCCTCATCACAATTAAAGGAAAGGATATGATCATTAATGGTGTCACGTATAAAGGGACTCCAGGTTTATATGATCTGCTTATTATGAATGAACCCGATTTAAATCTAGTAAATTCAAAGGATAGAAAGAATTATAAACGTATTTTAGCAGCTACGAATGTTGCAAGGCGAGATTATGATGTAAGTGGACAGATTCGAGGAAGCCGCAGCAAAAAGTATACACAAATAATTAAACCCTTGCTGTCATCACCCACAACTCAGGGAGGTGGAGCTATGTTTTTTAAGGAATTAACAAATAGGCCGATTGAATATAAGTATTGGAATGATGTACATGAACTAATTCGTGATCTAGAAGTATTGTGGGCAGAAAAATTGGCTGGAAACACCGGTGTCGTAAACGATATAATATCAATTGTAGAGGAATTGTATGAAGATGGATACATTGAAAGACCAAACACTAGTTTTCTGAACAATATAAATCAGACTACATTGATGTCGACATATCATAACTAAAATGCCTCTTGATAAATTTGGACGGTCACATGCCCAGTATCAATTTAAGAAATTAACCCTCAGTTTCAACTTATTGATGATAATCAATTCGATATCGAGAATAAGAGACTCAGCAATGTTGCCAACCCCATAGATCCTCAAGATGTCATCACCAAGCAATACTATTTATCGACAAGGTTGAATTTGGATGGAAACCGTTTGACCAGTTGGCGGATCCGGAAGAAGATGGTGATGCTATAAGTAAAGGATACCTTGATTTTTGTCTGCAAGCAATTCAGAAAGCTGTTAAGGGAACTTTAACGCTTATCTAGTGTTGGAGGAAAAACTACATCAACTTAAAGAAATTGTGGATCATGTCCAAATTACAACTCGTCAATGAATTGCACAAACCCGCAAGAAAAATTTTAAACGAAGGCGCACAATAATTAAGGGATATGATGACCTCTGGCAAGCAGATTTGGCCGAATTTAACACATATGCCAAACAAAATAAGGGCTACAAGTATATTTTAGTAGTTATTGACTGTTTTTCGAAATACTTGTGGACCAAAGGATTAAAAACAAAAACGGGCTTGGAAGTTGCCAAGGCCATGCAGGCAATCTTCAAAACGGGCCGGAAACCTTCCAATTTGCAGACAGATGCAGGAAAAGAATTCTACAATGACCATTTCACTAAACTAATGCAGCGTTATGGAGTCAACCATTACTCCACCTATAGTACAAAGAAGGCAGCAATTGCGGAACGAGTGATCAGGACCGTTAAGTCTGCCCTATACAAGTCATTCAGCCTACAGGGTAAATATAAATGGATTGATACAATTGATACCGTAACGATGGATTATAACAATCGTAAGCATAGAACTATAGGAATGAAGCCCAAAGATGTCGGTAATCATACAAAGCTAGAGGCTTACACTCACATAAAAATAGTTGATAGGAATCGTTATTGTGTGGGTGACATAGTACGAATCAGTAAGTTTAAAAGTATTTTCGCTAAAGGATACACCCCCAATTGGTCAAGTGAACTATTCAAGATTGTGAAAGTTTGCATTACTAACCCAACCACCTACATGTTGGAGGACATGAAAGGATCACCTGTACTGGGAGGCTTTTATGAACATGAATTACAGAAAACAAAGCATCCGGATGTGTACCTTGTGGAAAAAGTGCTTCGCTCCAAGAATAACAAGTTATTCGTAAAGTGGTGGGGATTGGATGAAAGATCATGGATCAATAAAGACGATTTAGTTTTATAATATAGCTGTAGGATTGTAACTTTTAGATGAATTAAAACCACATAAAAATTATAATTGTATTTATTTAAATATTACATCATCTTATAAACCTAAAGTATTTCTATAATCGTTTAAATTACTAGACGGCCATATCCCCGAATCTGGTCCACATGTCCATCCCAAGCAGGAATCACCTTTCTCAATGTTTTCCAAAATCCAGCTGTAAATTTTGTGGTGTTCCTCATTTTCCCACGGTTGAAACTTATATGTAATGTTTTGTTCTAACAATACTTCAATTAAAATAGTGAGGCACTTGTAATTAGCATAATATGCTGCTGTCTCGATACATTCACTTATGGGAAGTGTGTTTATAAACAATATTTTGTACGCTAGCATTTGTACACAATGAATCACCCCATAATAACTTGTATATGTACATTTTAAGGGGTATGTCACCAAGTAAATGCATGCCATCTAAAATCCTATTTACATCATTAGAGGTTAACGAACCTTTATCTGTACACAAGTTCATAAAACTTTTAATGGTATTGTCTAAGCTAATTTTTCTATCAAATAATGTCTTAATAATTACTTCATTTGCACACTTTGAGTTTATAGCACATCAGTTAAAACACTCATCGGGAATAACAATATTTTGCAATATATTCAATATAAATGTATAGTTTTCAGGAGAGGTCAAGAACGCTTCAGGTACTTTTGTAGATTTGATCACTACTGCACTGCAGCTCTTCCTGCAAGCTGTCTTGAAGACTGCTCATTGTTTACTGAAAGTTGTACCCCAGGTCTAGTATCAGTGAAATCAAAATTTACTAAGCGTTTATCATCATAAGGATTGAGTATGACTTTATTTTGTTTAATGGTAAACACATCATGTTTCTTTGATCTTATGAGGTGTTGATAGCGCCTTATT
The DNA here is from genome assembly GCA_036346205.1 of Vesta saturnalis. Lineage (NCBI taxonomy): Eukaryota > Metazoa > Arthropoda > Insecta > Coleoptera > Lampyridae > Vesta > Vesta saturnalis. The sequence goes on from JARFJB010001396.1 coordinate 9,903, forward strand.
ACGCCACCATCAAATAAAACCTGTTTATAATCATTAATAGTGATTTGCCTCACGCTTGCTTGCGTAGAACCCTTTGATTTTTTTACAACCTTTTCATCAACCGCGTAAGCATACATTTTTGCACGAAGTCCTACAAATTCAACCATAATTGTGCCATGATTTTCATCATTCATTAAGCCGGGGACCTTTTATTTACTAATGGAGTCCAAAGATGTTGTCGGGACTATAATCAGATGTATCGAATTTATCAATGTCCTCTTTAATACATTCATAGATATCGGGAACCGAAAAGGCGTATATGAGACTATCCGTATCCGTGTATAAGAGCTTAGCACTATTATGGAACTTGGGTAGCGTGTAACCGTAATGAAAATTATATAAAAAAGTTTTTGAAACGTCTAAAACACTGAATCCTGCATATATAGGTTTATTGAAATATACTTCAAGCTTATTCATTTGAATGATAAGCATATCATTGTCAAATATTGTACAACTATGAAAATTTGGTTTTGATATGTAAGCACGAGCACCATAGCGACCCTCCCATTTCGTTACTAGCGTATGTCCTTATGTTTACGTACATTTTCCATCAGCTTCCCGAAAACACTATTAATCATTAATTTATAGAAATTTTATCGAATTCATTTTGAGATTGCTGACGCATGGCTGTATTTAAATCTATGTATTTTTTTAACCACGGGGACTGTTTAAAACGTAATATACGGTGTACTTTTACCAACTTCAATCCATATTTTAAATATACTTTTAAATTTCTGTAATGAATTACATAATTACGTTTTGGATACAAGGTAAGCAGTAATTTTTTCATTTTGGAATCAGGCGTGGGTGGAACCATATGTTCGGGTGCCAGCGGTAGATCACTGTGACTCTCATGTAATTCTATAGGATAGTCTAAATCACACTCGACTATATAACCAATTTCCGAATCATCAGGATGGTTTATTAAATCTAAACTTTCAAAATTAGCTTCATCAACAAAAGAAAAATCGCCAAATGGTAGAAATTCTGACATGGCGGCTCCATATAAATTATTCACGTCGTAGTACATTAAATACACACTTTCGGAGGTGGGATCAAATTTTTCCCCATGTACTTATTGTTAGCTTTAGCATACCGATTTGAACATTGAGCTACACCACCTCTAATCCTCTCTCAATAAACATTAGCATATCAATGTCTGTAAATAATTCTAACTTTACTTGCGTAATTTTAAGCATAGCATCGAATGCTAAACCGGGAGCTGTATAATAGTGTAGAGGATCAAGGTCGTAAGTACTTAAACAAGTTTGCCTAAAGTTTTCGAAAATATCTGCTAAAAGTAGAACGTCTGTTTTTAGATACAAATCTGAGTATTCCCCTAACGATTTAATACTAAATTTGTTCCAAACGTTAACCGTATGCACAAAACTTTCATCACTGATTCCCTCATTATTAAGATGACTGAAAAATGCTTCTTTAGGAGGAGCGTGGTCTCATTCAATTTATCCCACGTATCAATATACTCATAAGGAAACACGCCTTTGCGAACTACTAGAGAAAATTCCTCCTCATTGTTGCAACTAGCGCGGGAAATGATTTTTTTACTATCCTCCAAATAGTCTGACAACTTTTCAATACTACTGTCTGAAAGAGTCAATAAATCTAAACTTAATTTTGGTGCTTTCCATTACCTTCGTAAAAGAGATATATCTTTTTTTGTTTATGGGTAGCAGTGAAATTAAACCGGGAACACTAGCCAATTCTCTAATGATGAAATGAGAATCATAACCTGAATTATGGAATACAACTGGCAGTATGTGGAGTCTGTATAGTTTAGGTTACATGCCTGGTGCGCTGCCCCCCGAAATGCTCCTGTAAGATGATTATGGTCTCTGACTTTTATATCAGAATTAGTAAATGGTTTCCGGCAAATGTGACAAATCGTGGCGCTTTCAAATTGCTCAACCTGACTGAGACTTAAAGTACCCATTGGAATAATTTGATTGATTATTTCGGTAGCCCAATGTGCAATACTTTGAAGCTCGTTAACAAACCATTGAATGCAATCCTTTCCTCTATAAAGACTAAATCGGGATAAAGAATCATCATATGAACACTTCAAATAGTAAGCAATGCTGAAAGGTGTGTGTTTGGAGTGAAATAGAGTATTACCTTCGATACCATTTGCGCACTTCTCTAAAATTCTTTCTAAATCGGCATAAATGACAAATGGCACCTTTTCTTGAAATGCAAAATTTTGAACTGTAAATTCATTTCGCTTCGGTAGGCAGCCTAGTAGAGCATTGATTAAGTTGACTGCAATATGTTAAATGTTTTTCTAAAGCAACGTCAGACCAAAAATGATTCAAACACCGGTTACAAATTACTTTCTTACAACCATGCTTTGATATCTGTTTTGAAAATAAAGCTGACATATTTTTAATCCATGTGAAATGGTATACAGTGTTATCCGCGGCCTGATCAGAAAGTATTAAAAGATTTATGGGTTCTCTATCGCTTTGCTGATTACTCAATACAAGGGGAGCAACTTTTTTACCATTTATGCAATACAAATTAATTGCGAGGTTGTTTAGTTTCTCAAATTTTTTTACATCATCCAGCTGAATGGGGAAGTGAATTGAATCGTACTTCAAAACATCTCTAAAATGGGGATAACTCTGAACCCTTTCGGTATGATATTGCGCGGGATATAATGCTGAAACAACGGCCCACAGGAAGCAATACTGATCGTTATTTTTAACATTAACAACAGCACGCTTTACTGCTATGAAGCGAGGAACTTTAACATAGGTTGAATGACCGCCTCTAAATGGGACATAGCTATTAATATTTACTTTTAAATGTAAGACTTCATGTACTGCCCAACCGGAATCCCTTTCAGAAAACTCCTCTAATTTTATCCGTAACTTATCATACACGTTTTCATTGTACCAGACACGTATATTGGTTGAAATATCAATAATGCAATTTTTTGTGGCAAAAGTCTTCAACTCAATATTATGATTTTGGGGTTGCATGAAATTACAGCCTAAGACCACATTTACCTTTAGCATAGATTGCCTTAACATTAATTTCACCTTACGTGCAAAACTATTATATGCGTTTAGTAAAAATATCAAAGGGTCCTTAATGTTTGACATATTGATTATAATTCCTGTAAGCAGCCTACCATTGAAACATGAGTCTAGGGGGTACCAACGTAATTTATGCATACCTTTTTTATTGACAATTCCACTACCAACCTTCTCTGAAGCGTTCTTTAACCGTCTTAATCTAACCAGATAGCACTTGAGCAATGCTAAATTGCTCTCAAGCTTAAGCAAGCTTTCATTGGTCTCATAATAAATTTTATGTTTAATTATATCTTGCAATAGTTTGATATTGGTGTTAACTATACGGATGTGCCTGGCAAATTCCTTTTTTGTCTTCAATAAGGGCACAATGCGCTTTGTTAAATTAACCATCTCACTACTACTAGGCATACTCATAGCTAGCAATATGAAGCACACACGTAACAATGCTCTTCACAACGGTTCTAGTCACGATTGTAAAAATATGATGCACAAATTGGTGAGTAATAATAGTTACTCTTTACGTTTAACAAATTGTTCTTCGGTTTACAATAAAACTTTTTAGTTAGGATTGTAAAAATATGATGCACACACTGGTGATTAATAATAGTTGCTTTTACTTTAGGTAATTTGTTGTTGTGACGATTGTAATGCATCGACTGACGTGGGACTGTTCTTTATCTACTTATATAGAGATAAGTTCGGGTAAGGTCGGCTAAGTTCGGATCACCTTTTCATAAGCTACGACTCAACAATGAATCGTCTTTGTTCTCTCATGTGACCTTGAAAATTGTAAGCATAGACTTTGTGAACAATGTATCGTCTTTGTTCTTGATTTCCTAGACTAGAAGTGTATTTAACAATCTATTTTCAACCTGAACAATGGAATGTCTTTGTTCTCTCACCTTGAAAATTGTAAGCATAGACTTTGAACAATGGACCCCCTTTATTCTTGATTTCCTAGAATTGAGATAACAATTTATTTTTAAAATAACGGAACAATGGATCGTCTTTGTTCATTTCTCAGAGGTGTGACCTTGTAATCGTTGACAATGAATCACCTTTGTTCTTGAAAACTGATTTCTCAGAATCGAAGTGTAGATAACAATCTATTTTTATAAATCAACCAGAACAATGAATCGTCTTTGTTCATTTCTCATATAACCTTTGAAAATTGTAAGCATAGACTTTGAAACGTTGACAATGGGTCGCCTTTGTTATTGATTTCCTAGAATTTAAGAATGACTCAGCCAAAACAATAGATCGTCTTTGCTCTTACACCTTGAAAATTGTAAGCATAGACTTTGAACAATCCCCCTCTTTTTTGATTTCCTGGAATTGAGATGTGGAATCTCGACCTGAACAATAGACCGCCTTTTTCGGGGGAAACGGTTGTGAAACAGCTATCTGTTTTAGGAAACGGCTACCTGTTTTTAGGAAACGGGTACCTGTTTTAGGAAACGGTACCTGTTTTTAGGAAACGGCTACCTGTTTAGGGAACGGCCACCTGTTTAGAGGCGTTGCTTTGAAACATGCACCTCAGGGCTCTTGATTTCCTAGAATTGAGATGAATGGATCGTCTTTGCAGAGGTGTGACCTTATAAGCATAAACTTTAAATCGTTGACAATGCCTTTGTTCTTGAAAGAGATGTATTTACAATCTATTTTTATACATCAACCAGAACAATGAATCGTCTTTATTCATTTACCTTGAAAATTATAAGCACAGACTTTGAATCGTCGTCTTTGTTCTTGATTTCTCAGAATTGAGATAACAATTTATTTTTTATAACTAGACCAGAAGAATGTTCTTTTACCTTGAAAATTGTAAGCATAGACTTTGAAGCGTCGTCTTTGTTCTTGATTTCCTAGAATTGAGATAACAATTTATAACTCGACCAGAAGAATGAATCGCTTTTGTTCTTTTACCTTGAAAATTGTAAGCATAGACTTTGAAGCGTTTCTTGATTTCCTAGAATTGAGATAGCAATCTATTTCTAACTGAACAATGGATAGTATTTGTTCTTTGGCCTTGAAAGCATGGACTTTGAACCGTCGGCTTGAACAATGCATCGTCTTTGTTCTTTATTTCCTAGAATTTCAGAATGACTCAACAATAGATCGTCTTTGTTCTCTGACCTTGAAAGCATAGACTTTAAACAATGGGCCCCCTTTGTTTCTCAGAATAGGGCGTGGCCTCGAAACATGCATAGACTTGTCTGAGACCGAGCAATGACCTTCAGGAATGACCAAGCGGACTAGAGACATAACCTGAAGTTACACCTGTGGTCTTGAGCTAGAATAGGGCGTGGCCTTGAAACATGCATAGACTTGCTTGAGGGCAATGACCTTCAATCAACAATCTAGTAACTTTTCTAGGGACCTTAAAGACACAGGGTTACCTCGCACGTGGCCGAGGTGACCTTGAAGATGATGACCTTGATAAACCATGTGCATGGACGTAGGCAATGTGATGACCTTGAGCAAAAACACTCGTAGAAAAAGTATAGTAGAAAAGTGGATTAGAAGTGCGGTAGCTATACTACTGAAAGTCTTTGTATTATTCATTATAACGCTTTACTAATAAATTTTAGTTTACATATGCATAAATGCCATTTAATGACTAAAAACAATACCGATCTGCATTAAAACCAATAAATTGCTTTTTATTTAAGGATCATTTTACTCTCATTGATCTTTCCCAATAAATCTTCTTTTATACGTTGTACATAGGCCAATTAAATAAAAACAGACAGGTCTCCTTGTCCTGCAACATTAAAACTATAAATCGATTTTCTTAACCTTTTATATAAAAATTACATCAAATTAACTCCATTTCTATACTGCAAGCTGTTACTGTTTACTCTTTTAAGTCCAAGGGTTTTTGCTTATACAAAGGAAAGTCTTATATTATTCATTATAGTAAAGAAATTTTTATATGCATAAACGTCATTTAATGATTAAAAACAATAACGATCTGCATTAAAAGTAGTAAATTGATTTTTATTTAAGGATCATTTTACTGTCATTGATCTTTTCCAATAAATCTTCTTTATACGTTGTATATAGGCCAATTTAAAGCCCAACGTACGGCAGGGGTTTCCATTTCCTTATGGGAGATTTCGATAAAGGTCAATATCGAACCACACAGATATGCAGAGCCAATAAGGAACCATTATGGATCTCTTTAACAAAGGAACAACATATTCACAACGCTTAAGTCTTTATTTTTTAATGATACAGTTACTTAAACCTAATACAATTGTGAGATACTTAACACACCCTTAGCAGCGTTTTAAATTTTCTTCTTCTTCTTTAAAATATGTATTTAAACTCATCCTTCCCAAAATTTCATGCTTTACTATACTATTTTTACTCATTGCTAATACGCAGCTTCATCATTTTTGTTTTCAGTATATAACACTCCAAATCGAGTTTTATTTCTTTTACTTGTTTTATTAATCTCTCCAACCTCTTCTTTCGCTCCTCCACACTTACTGCTTTTTCTGTACTTTCTACCTTACGTACTACTACTTTCGTCATTGCTGCTAATCAAGAGTCTACTGTGCACACAATGGGGGCCTTTAAACCCTCAATCATGGTTTCCACCACTACTTTTTATTCCAGCTTTTTCAAACATAGTCATTCTTCTTCTCAAAAGCAGCGCAGAATTCAAAACAACATTTTCTCGGGGTCAGAATTTATCTAAAGCACCCCTGATGATAAGCCTCGTTGATACAGTACCTATAACTATTAGAAAGATTGATAGAAACTACTGTACCTTGACACATAAAAATACCCCCAAAATAGGTGATTTAATGGATCAGCTTTTTCTATAATATAAAACTACTTTCAGATTGTACTGGGATGTTTAGGTTTAGACCTAGTTCAATTTAGCCTCAGCTACTTGGCTCTGGAGGAACCTGTGTTGAGTGACGGCTCCTTGTTTTGGGAAACGGTTATCTGTCTTTGAAACTGCCTCAACCTGGCGGTTAGGACCATAGTATGAGCCCACGCTTATTAGCATAGACCCATCATTCTTCTCGTTTCCATGACTCGTTTAGAATTGGTCAGCCTCAGCTATGATTAATTGCTCTGAGGAAACCTGTGTTGAGTGACGCTCTGTTTTGGGAAACGGTTATCTGTCTTTGTGGGAACATCCTGGCGGACCATAATATGAGCCCACGCTTATTAGCATAGACCCATCATTCTTCTTGTTTCCATGACTCGTTTAGAATTGGTCAACCTCAGCTATGATTAATTGCTCTGGATGGGGAACCTGTGTTGAGTACGCTTCCCTGTTTTGAAACGGTTATCTGTATTGGGAACATCCTAGCGGACCATAATATGAGCCTACGCTTATTAGCATAGACCTTCTTGTTTCCATGACTCGTTTAGAATTGGTTCTGCAGGTTTCGGCTACATTTCGGATGATGTCGGGTAAGATCGGCCTGTAGGACATATGGTCTTGACAATTGTTTGAGACCTTGAGAATTTCCAACAACCAGATACTGTAAGCATAACGTTTAGCCAATACAGGAACCTTGATAAACATTCAGCATAGACAACAACCCTCTTGTTTCCACGAACTGATTCTATTGTTAGAATTCAGTAATAGGAACTCTTATTGCTGTTTCAGAATTTTACCTACAAGGAATGTTAAAGTTGACTTGTTGACCTAGATGGATAGGCTGGGTTATAACCTGAGAAATAGTTTGCATCAGAGGGCTTTTACATAAAATAATACACTTAAAATAATAGCATTTTATTGTAAATATTACAAACTTTTCCTTTACTTGTAAGACACATTTTATAAACCTTTTACTGATATTGTCTTACATAGTTATTATATAAAAGTGTACATTCGTCAAAGCACAATTACAGGTGGTTTGTGTATGAAAGAAACAAGTTGTTTTCATTTTGGGTAAAGATGGTTGCTCTTCAATTTCTATAACTGACTGTCTCAACAGTTTTCGAATGTAATCGGCTTTTTCTCGCCCTTTAACGTACACATCATCTGTTACCGATATTAGTTCACGAAGTATATGTGGAAAGAGATGTGAGAGGTATATCCAGATCCCCATTTGATGCAGTGATGATTATTGATTAACCAGATGGCTTGTCGTTGAAATTCTACATCTAAGAGGTGCCAAGGAAATGGTGGTTTGAACACAAAATGGGCAGTTTCCATTGTATATTGCTAGCTCTTTGGGTGTAAATACATGTTTTGCCGTTTTGAATCCTGTACATCAACTATTACAATCATCGTCTCTGTAGTGACCCGTATACTTATGTACTGAAAACATATGCAGTTTCAGAATTTTAAATGCACAAGAGCGCATGTGTAGTTAAACCGCACAATTGAGACATTTCCTTTTATGCAAGTGTCAGACATCTACTTATAACTTTAACTAATATCTAATTGCTTTTCACAGCACTTTAGGTTTACCGTAAAATTATTCATCCTTATATAGATGTACCAGATGCATTCGGGGTTAAAATATGGAAGGATCGGACAGGATGGGACCTTGAAAATTATTTCTCTGAATTGTAATATGGCGTGACCTTGTCTATTTTTAGAAATTATAACTCGACCAGAACAATGGATCGCCTTTGTTATAAGAATGTGACCTTGAAATGTTGTAAGTATAGACATTGAAGCGTCGGCTTAAACAATGAATCGTCTTTTGTTCTTTAAAAATTGATTTCTCAGAATTGAGGTGTATTTTTATAACTCGGTCGGAACAATGAATCATCTTTGTTATTTTCTCAGAGGTGTGCCCTTGAAATTCTCGAATTAACTTTGAAATTTACGTAACTGTATAATTAAAGATTTTAATTTGTGTTTTTGCATATAAGTTTAAGAGATGTAGGTTTGTAATGAGTCACGGATAATGTCTCAAAGTAGATCCTGATATGAAGGCTTTAAGGAAAGCCGAATGTATGGCTAGTAAGCATTATAATGAAGCGATGACCTATAAAGAAAGATGATGATGTCTTGTGGACCACATTAAACGAGAATCAGTTGAAGGAAATTGAATGTGAAAAAACAAATAATAAATAGATATGATCCAGCAAAGGTATTACAAAATGTTGCCATAATATGTATATTTACTTAAATCGATCTTTTATCTGTATATATAGATGAATATTGTGGTTAATAAATTATAAGTTTTATAAAAAAATATTTTACTTGTTAGATGACCTAATCAGTCTGAACAATGCATCGTCTGTGTTCTCAGAATTTCAGAAGCTATGACTCAACAATGAATCGCCTTTGTTATCAGAGGTGTGGCCTTATAAGCATAGACTTTGAAGCGTTTCTTGATTTCCCAGAATTGAGATGTATTTAGATAACAATCTATTTTTTAGAATAACGGAATAATGGATCGTCTTTGTTCTCTCATGTGACCTTGAAAATTATAAACATATACTTTGAAGCGTTGGCTAAAATAATGGATCGCCTTTGTTCTTGATTTCTTAGAATCGAAGGGTATTTAGATAACAATTTATTTTTTATAACTCGACCAGAAGAATGTTCTTTTACCTTGAAAATTGTAAGCATAGACTTTGAAGCGTCGTCTTTGTTCTTGATTTCCTAGAATTGAGGCGGGGTGGTGGCTGGATAACAATCTATTTTTAGGAATCAGAACGCTTATGTTCTCTCGTGTAACCTTGGGGGGAAACGGTTATCTGTGTTGAGAAACAGCCATCTGTTTTGGAAAACGGACCCTCTGTTTTGGGAAACGGACCCCCTGTTTTAGGAAACGTCTACCTGTTTAGACCACTTGAGGGCACTGGGAGGCGTGACATTGCTATTGTAATAAGTCTCGAACAATGTCTCAAAGTAGATCCCGATATGAAGACTTTTAAGGGAAGCTGAATGTATGGCTAGTATACAATATAATGAACCTATTAGGAAAGATGATGTGGTCCGCATTAAACGAGAATCAGTTGAAGGAAATTGAATGTGAAAAACAAATAGTAAATAGATATGCTCCAGCAGAGGTATTACAAAAGTGACTATATCCCATAATACTTAAATCTGTATATTGTGATAGTCTTATAAAAAATATTTTACTTGTTAGATGACCTAATCAGTCTGAACAATGCATCGTCTTTGTTCTCGGAATTTTAGAAGCTACGACAGAGCCAAAACAATGAATCGTCTTTGTTCTTTTACCTTGCAAATTGTAAGCATAGACTTTGAACAATGGGTCCCCTTTATTCTTGATTTCCTAGAATTTCAGAAGCTATGACTCAACCAAAACAATGAATCGTCTTTGTTCTCTCATGTGGCCTTGTAAACATAGACTTTGAAGCGTTGACAATGTCTTTGTTATTGATTTCCTAGAATTGAGATAACAATCTATTTCTAACTGAACAATGAATCGTCTTTGTTATCAGAGGTGTGACCTTATAAGCATAAACTTTAAATCGTTGACAATGGTTCACCTTTATTCCTGAAAGAGATGTATTTAGATAACAATCTATTTCTAACTGAACAATGGATCGTCTTTGCAGAGGTGTGACCTTCTAAGCATAAACTTTAAATCGTTGATAATGGATTGCCTTTGTTCTTGAAAGAGATGTATTTAGATAACACTCTATTTTTATAAATCAACCAGAACAATGAATCGTCTTTATTCATTTACCTTGAAAATTATAAGCATAGACTTTGAACAATACATTATTGATTTCTCAGAATTGAGATAACAATTTATTTTATAACTCGACCAGAAGAATGAATCGCTTTTGTTCTTTTAAATTGAAAATTGTAAGCTATGACTTTGTAGCGTTGTCAATGGGTCGCCTTTGTTACTGATTTCTTAGATTTTCTGAAGCTATGACTGATCCAAACAATAGATCGTCTTTGATCTTACACCTTGAAAATTGTAAGCATAGACTTTGAACAATGGGTCTTTGTTCTTGATTTCTCAGAATTGAGATGTGGTCGTATGAAACAGTTACCTGTTTTGGGAAACGGACCCTGTTTTAGAAACAGCTACCTGTTTTTAGGAAACGGCTACCTGTTTTAGGAAACGGTACCTGTTTTAGAAACGGCTACCTGTTTTAGGAAACGGCTACCTGTTTAGAACGGCCACCTGTTTAGAGGCGTGGCTTTGAAACATGCACCTCAGGGCTCTTGATTTCCTAGAATTGAGATGAATGGATCGTCTTTGCAGAGGTGTGACCTTATAAGCATAAACTTAAAGCGCTGACAATGGATTGCCTTTGTTCTTGAAAGAGATGTATTTAGATAACAATCTATTTTATAAATCAACCAGAACAATGAATCGTCTTTATTCATTTACCTTGAAAATTATAAGCACAGACTTATTTCTCAGAATTGAGATAACAATTTATTTTTATAACTCGACCAGAAGAATGTTCTTTTACCTTGAAAATTGTAAGCATAGACTTTGAAGAATACATCGCCTTCATTCTTGATTTCCTAGAATTGAGATAACAATTTATTTTTATAACTCGACCAGAAGAATGAATCGCTTTTATTCTTTTACCTTGAAAATTGTAAGCATAGACTTTGAAGCGTTGATAATACATCGCCTTCATTCTTGATTTCCTAGAATTGAGATAACAATTTATTTTTATAACTCGACCAGAAGAATGAATCGCTTTTGTTCTTTTACCTTGAAAATTGTAAGCATAGACTTTGAACAATGCATCGCCTTCATTCTTGATTTCCTAGCATTGAGATAACAATCTATTTTTAACGGAACAAGAGATAGTCTTTGTTCTCTGACCTTGAAAGCATAGACTTTGAACAATGCATCGTCTTTGTTATTGATTTCCTAGAATTGAGATACAATCTATTTCTAATTGAACAATGGATAGTCTTTGTTCTTTCATGACCTTGAAAGCATGGGCTTTGAACCGTCGGCTTGAACAATGCATCGTCTTTGTTCTTGATTTCCTAGAATTTCAGAATGACTCAACAATAGATCGTCTTTGTTCTCTGACCTTGAAAGCATAGACTTTAAACAATGGGCCACCTTCTTGATTTCTCAGAATAGCATAGAAACATCCTTGCTTGACAATGACCTTCAGGACTGACCTTGAAGCGGGGACCTCGAAGACAGGCTTACCAACCACATAACCTTGAAGAGATTACACACCTGTGGTCTTGAGCTAGAATAGCGTGGCCTTGAAACATGCATAGACTTGCTTGACAATGACCTTCAGGACAATCAACAGTCTAGTAACTAGTGACCTTGAAGGACTGTGCAAGCATGACCTTTAAGAGGCATATCAACCACGTGGCCTTAACAGTACAAACCAACAACGTGGCCTTGACAGCTAGCTACCTTGAAATAGGCAATGTTACTAACCTGTGACCTTGAACAAACGCGTATGCACTGAGTTAGGATCGGCATAGCTATACTACTGACACACAAGCACACAGACATGCAGACACACAGGCACACAGACACACAGACAAAGATAGACATACACAGGGACACACAGACACAGACACACAGACACAC